>PVJO010004303.1:0-17449 GCA_004026905.1 Hystrix cristata | reverse complement strand
TTCCTGAATCACTACTTTATTCTTTAATTTTTTTCTGCTACTTACTTTTGAAGTGTCACATTTCACTAGGTTCTCATCTTAGACTGCTAATTTAAAACATTTTTTTGTTTCTAATATAAATATTTAAAGATATGCTTTCTTCTGCATATTGCTTATGCTGCATCTGTACATTTTGATATATTGTATTTTCAGTTCCAAGCATTTTCTAATCTCACTTATATACTTATTTTTTGCTTTATGCATTATTTAGACATACGTTTTTCAGTTTACAGCTATATGAGGATCTTATAAATACATTTTCACTATTGGTTCCTTTTTGAATTCCATTTTAGTCAGATAATATTATCTGTAAGCATGTAATCATCATAAGTTTGCTCATGATTTCTTTCAGGGCTCAAAAGATGGTCTAAATTAGTAAACATTTTGTCTGTATCAGAAAAGAATGGCTGAGTACAGTGACACTTTAATATTTTTTAACAATTTCACTGGGTACAGAATTTCTGGTGAAGTTGTTTCCCCAGCATTTTAAGATGTTAATCAAAAAATCCTGTCCTGAATTTTTATCTAGAATTATTTCCCATCAAATAATGTGTTTTTTTTCCTCCTAAATTTTTCTGAGATATTTCTTTTTCTCTGTTTTTTAGCAATTCTGGAATATGTCTGTGTGGACTTTTGATTGTATGTGTATTATTCTGTGTTGGAATTTTGAGAAATTTTTGATGATTATTTCCACAAAACTACATTCTGTCATGTTCTCTGCCTTCTGTGACATAATATATGAATGTAACAGATACTATCCAATAGATAACTAAAGCTTTCCTTATATTTTAAAAATAATTTTTACTTTTCATTATGGAAAATCATTTTCATCACCAGAAATTACGTATTCTAACAATTCACTGAGTCTTTCACTATTGTCTTTTTCTTTTTTCTATTTAGTGAATATCTTACAGTATTTTAGATACTGTACATTTCAGTGTTAAAAATCAGTTTTAATAGTTTTTGGTTTATTTCTTATATTTCATAATTATTGTAGTATTTTTAATACTCTGATTATATTTATAAATAGTTACTAAGAACTTTTCTGCTAATTTTCTTTGACTACTAAAGTAGTAAAAATGGAACATATTTGAAATCTGTTTTGTGGGTAAACTTAGGTCTCAGTAGAATTGACAAATGCACAGTATCCAGTTTATAGCATGGGCTGCTTCTCTTATACTACAGCATTGTTGACTTCATCTATAACCTTAAACTAGGACTAATTTCCTTACTCCATAAAATGAGAGCTATTTATATAGACTTTCGCCTAAAGGGATACCACATAAATATTTTGGTTAGGTCTAAAATGTTCTCATTTCTTTAAGAAAAATGCCATGTAAATAGATGGTCTGTCTTATATGAAATCATTTTATTCAATCTTTTAAACAACTCCCACAATGCCCTTTCTATTGATGTGCAGCTAGTATTTAATGACAATAATATTTGCATTTTAAATTACTTTGTGTGCACTGGATATTTACTCTGATCAAAGGATGTGTATTGCCTTAAAGAGGTATTTATTCAGCAGCATAATAATGAACTCATGATTAAAAACCCTACGTGGTCTTAGAAAATAAAGAAACTTTGTTGATAATGCTTTATTTTTCATCATACAGTAACAATTCATAAATAGTTTCCTTTCAGTTTTTAAAATATTTTCTACCATTTCCTCAGATTATATTTTCTTAGTTGTATGTTATCATTCATTGAAAACAGAGTATTTCTACAGTCATAAACACAGAGGATATGACAGGTCTTTAGAATTAATCTTCCTGTCAATTACAATATCCCGATAATTAGAGTTAATAATTAGAGGAATGTATTCCAAGGTACCCCTACTTCTTTGCCCAAATAATTTTAATACTACATTTCACGGTCAAAACTTTGTACACAATACATTTTAGGTTATAAATTATAATGTCTCCACTTTTAACATTTTGCTGAAACATGTATGACACCAATGTTCATAGAGTAAAACTTTATATATATGTATATATATAAACAATGTATATAATATATAGTCACATTCTACAAAAAGGCAATATTTTTTATTTTGAAAATTCTTATCTATTGTGTATCTTTAATGAAATTAGGCCAGAATTAGAAAACGTGTGTTTTCCAAAAGAACTGAATAATTTTATAAATATGGAAAACTTAAGTTTCCTTATGCTCGGAGATATAATAAAGTTATTCATATTTAGGTACATTTAAAGCGTGAATAATTAAATAATGATGAAGAAACAACACACGTTAGTTATAGTCTTCAGAAGTTTCTTGACCATATAAACGAGACGATGTAAATCGGTACAGTCCAATCTCCAAACTGATTTTTCTATTTCATCGTTAATGTACAAGTTAATATAAGTTCAAGTCCTAACCTGGAGCGGGAGACTATCGGAAGCAGGATTACTTACATTTTAAAACTAACTTGGATATGCTTCATGTTCACTCTTAACCAGAGTCACACTAGTCTCTAATCTAAGCTATTAGGTCCACAGCATTACTAAAGATAGACCACTTAGCTAAGTAGTCCAATTATTTAAAGGTAAAATTTCTTTGCCACTCCTATCTGTGGCACGCCACACCACACTAACATGAGTCCTTAGACAATGAAATATCGCATCTGTTTTTCTTTGGTTTAAAAATTTGCTGAAAGAAAAAATATTAGATGCAAACACTAGAATCTTTGAAAAATTAGGATGTTTATTCATGAGAAGCATAGTATTTTGGGTAAGGCTATGATGTACATTTCTTGAATAATCTGGGGTAGAAGCTTATTCTATTTGGCAGGCGCGAGTATATACAAGTTTCTGACCATATTTTAGGGACAGATAGAATTAGATGTCAAGACACAAATACAGGTTGTGTGATTTGCTGTTAATGATTAAATTTCCACATGTTTAGGTCACGAGACTTCATTTCAATCATATTTAAAATATATATGGAGCACAGTATTGTAGAAGTTCTGTGCTAGATGCTACACACATTTAAAATGAAAATCTGTCCCTCAAAATGTGTAGCCTTTTATAATACTCACTTCCACAATAGGGCAGAAGTTGGTAAGAGCAAAAAGAAAAGCCCAACTCTTCTGGCCCTGCACATGTAATCAGCTTTCTGAAAAAGGGTGAATACATCGGAAGGGCTGTCAAAGTTTCAAAGAAATTTATAGATGAATTCATTTGTTCTAGGGATTTACTAGACGATGTTTAATAATGAGCATCCTATGTCCCTGATTAAATTTCAGCATTCGATCTCAGTGATTTTACCGTTATTAATTTATGTAACCAAAGGGTTTTACTTTGATTCTAGACCTATAAAACTCACAACAGAAGTATGCTACTTCATGAAATGAAATGTTAGTAATAGAAAGTATTCACTTAGTTGAATGGAAAAAAATGTGAAATACATTTTTTGGTCCACTGGGTACAATAATAATAACAAAGAATACATGAATTCTCTAACAATGATTTTTTTTAAATTTATAAGATCTTTAATCTTTTATCTGAGGTATAAACTCAGCTTTTCCATCTGTTATAAGACAATCCATTAAACTCACAGGGTGAGTGTCAATTCTGCTGCCTCCATTGAGTTTCATAATACCCTGGAATGAGTCCTGTTTCTATATAGCATTTATTTCCTGCTGCATGACTAAATGGATCCTCATCTTCACTTAAAGGTTTGCAATGTGAACCTTTGAACCATTGAAATGCAATGTGATAATCACTATCAATTACAGTATTTTTACCTGAATAGCATTCTGCACCACTGAAGTATGACTAGAACAGCATTCCCAAAGCAGTGATTTCAGAATATTACTTGACTATCATATGAAAAAAGTATCACTGTCAAATTGCCATGGGGAATTTAACACGTAACACATGTCTGGACTCTACACAATCAATATTTTCATTATTACATACAGTGATACTTCAGTTAATTCGTTCCACGATTCTGGAAAAGAAGGCCACATTCATGTGCGTGCAGGAGAGACAGCCACAGGTGCATCCGTCACCTGTTGCAGAGTTTGCAAAAAAAAAAATTGCCAAATCCTTCTGTTCATGAACCAAATTATATGCAAACACAAGTGTTTGTGAACTGAGATGTCACTGTGTTTATAAATGTCCAATAAGGGTAAGATACATAATATTTTATTTAATTAATTATACAATTTTTTTCTGCCAGCATGAAACTATACATACACGAATTTGGAAAAATATTCAGGAGAAATATTTTCGGCTTACAGTGACTTACAGGTAGGAAGAAATCTGATGTGCACTTCATAAAATCCACTGGCACTGAACTTTTATTTTTGCCAAATTATCTTGTTCCTGTCCCAAACTAGTTTTGCTGCAGATCTGTCTAAGACAAAATGGTTTCTGGAAGAAGCGTGTACCTTGCATGGATACAAAGCTTGGGAAGAAATTACAAGCCAATGAAAGGAAACAATTTCACTCTGTCATCTTCTCACCTGGTTTCTCACCTTTCCTCTTCCTTCAAGGTTAGCACAACAAAGATACTGGTTCCCCACTGGCTTCTGGCACAG
Source organism: Hystrix cristata (assembly GCA_004026905.1). Classification (NCBI taxonomy): domain Eukaryota; kingdom Metazoa; phylum Chordata; class Mammalia; order Rodentia; family Hystricidae; genus Hystrix; species Hystrix cristata. The sequence continues at coordinate 12,867 of PVJO010004303.1, read as the reverse complement.
GGTGCACATCCGCAGCTCTTGGAGTGGTTAAAAACACCAATCTCCAGATCGCACCTTACAACAAACAAATGCCCCTGTGCGCTGGGCTTTGGTATTCTCTGTTTTTCTTCTGGAATAGGACCAGTGATAACAGATATACAGCCAAAGATGAGAAATACTGGTGTAAAGATCTTGGAGACTGTGTGAGGAAGTTATTATTTTTTATTTCTTGGTGTTATCAGTGATTTCTCTTTCCGCTGTTGCCAGGCTTCATTTTCTGAGTTCTAATTAGAAAGATGTATCTTTGACACCAATAGATCATATAATCTAAGGCATGGTGCACATTGAAGAGAAATGGGATTTAATGCACAGAGTTTTGCACTGCAGGAATGCCATCCCCAATGGCTGTTAAGTGCAGCCTAGTATTGGCATTTTCTTGCCATGAAAAATGTTCTGCTGCTTTTCATTTGTTTCCTCATTTTAAGTGAAGATGAGAACAGTTCTCACTGCATATGTTAGAGCTAAATATTCATATAAATCTTTGAATATATCATACACTTTACTTATCCTAAGGTTACAACATTGGCAAATAAATCTGCATATATACATCTAGAGGCTTGGGCATTTATCTTCTTCCTAACAATGAAGAATGTCACCAGCATGCTAACAAAGCTGATTCTTCTGTCTCCATTCAATAATGACGTTTAATCTCCTGAACAGACTTTCAAAAAATTCTTAAAACCTAGCTTAATGCAACTTCTCTGATTTTAAATTACAATCCAAAAGAGAAAAAAATCATGTCATATCATATTGAACTAGATAATTCCTGGAAAATAACATGGTCATCTCTACCTTTAAGGTCATGCTCTTTTCTCCACCCACCCTTATCTCTACCCTTGAAACTCAGTGATCATTCAGCACCCAAACGACTCACCTTCTTCCTCCATTAGACCTGTTCCCCCACATGATTTGCATTCTAGCTTTTACAGCACCTGAATTGAATTTACAATATCTCTTGGATCATTTAGTTCGCAAAAATTTAACGAACAAACAGGATACTAGACAAGCGATAAATATTGCTACTTGAATCTATGCATAGTTTTGGAATAGTCAAGCTTCATCTCAATCAAAACCCATAACAAATGTCCTCAGGCTCAGCTGTGTAAGTTACTGCAATGATAGCTCTTCCATTTGAGGAAGTGTACAATTGCTGTGCAATTGCTGAGATATGAAGTTAGGGCTAGAGAAGATAAGAAGAATTTAAATAATTCGTTCAAAATTGAATATGAAATGATTTGGGAATGCCATCAGAGTTGCTAAAAGGTCGTTATCAAGGTTGAATGACAGGGAAATTAATTAGAAAATTTTAAATTTGTGAGCATTGCCTTTAGAGTATGTCCCTGATCCCAGCACTGAGAGAGTTTGCAGAGTTCTTCCGGCATCACAGAAGCCCTGACCTGGATGACACCTCTGCTGCGGCCTACAGGGATTCAAAATTGGGTATCTCTTTGGCTGCAAGACTTTTGTTAGCCACACAGATTTCTCCTCTACCCCTATGACTTCCTAGTCCATTGTGCATCATAAGAAGCTGGCAGATGCTGACTATATGAACTCTAGATGCTACATTTAGCTGTGTTCTACTAGGCAGCCAGGATATTTCATACTGTCATAACAATAATTCAATCTGAATATTTCCTTTTGGGAGGCATGCCCTAGACAAAAATGCTATGTTCATTTTCTTCCCATAGTGCCACGATAGCTCCTTTAACTGAGACTCAAAGTATTCAAATCACAAAAGCATTAGGTTGGAAAGCTGAGTCATTGTCTCGTAAAGCTGCCATTCACACTTTAAAACACACAGGAATGACAGTTCTTGGGAAAATGGCATAAAGTAATGTGCTCTTGGGTAAGAAGCATCAGAGAAAGGGCAAGGAGCAAATAAACTCATTAGCTTGGCCATTTGACGGAAAGGGACAAGATGTTAAATTAATTCTCATGTACAACCGTACAAATGTTGGTGATTATTTCTCTCTTTTCATGATTTAAACTCATCATAAGTATATTCATTTGAGTTGATAGCCAAGGTTGCTCCTGCCGATTGAATTTTGGGCATGGTGAAATTCAGGATGTTTGAAAAACCTGAAGGCACTTTCATTTATTTGACGTAACCGGTCATGTAATAAATATAGAAGAGATAATTTTATCAATTAAAAGTAGTCAGCAGTGACGCAATAGCCCAATAGTCAGCCTCTTAATTATTCTTCCTTGCTATGCTCAGGGGTGGACATTAGACATAATCTTTTGATCACGGAATAGCTCAAAGGCTAATACTGATCTTTTTAGCAGAACATCATTTAGAAACAGAATTATGAGTACTTTCTTTTTCATGACAATTCTTGTTTGTTAAATTCTTAGAGAGAAAAAAAAGCATTAAAATAAAGATCCATTCTATTATAAATGGCTCATCTATGTCAATTTTGCCCACATACTGGCTTTAGGGAGAGATGGAGGACCCATATATTATTCAGGATACTTATGGCAACTCTGCAGTTAAGATTTTAAAAAAAAAGTCAAAGTCATCAGGCAATGGTTCAAAAGTAGAGAAACTGTAAACTTTTTACTAATAAATCTGCTTGGTATGCACAAATTTTAATCTTTTGGGAGCTTGGACTGGCTAGGAGAAAAGAGCTACCACTTCTGTTCATCTTCTCTTACCTTAAAGTCGTATCTTGTTCTTTTTCCACATAAAACTTGGGAGAAAATTTGAACACAAGATTTTTGTCTCTAGGTCAGTTGGAAGAGAATAGGGCTTCTTTCATACAAGGGTGCATTTAGTCACTGACACATGGAGGCTTGTCTCCCCTCTGTTGTGGGATTCTCGTCCTTTATTTCTAACCGTTGCTGTGTATATGCCATATTACTTTCTCTAATTTCTTTTTATCTTTTCCTTTAGTTTGCAATGTCTCAGCACGTGTCTTTTTAAGACAAGTTAATTTAGCCAATTACTCCAGTTTGGTTGAAGATAAAATCTTTAATTTATCCAGCCTTTCCTTTATTCTTTCCAGGATACTCTTTCCATTAATTTTATGAATCATTCTAATTCTCTGGTTTAGGGAAAAGCTAATATGACCTATTAACATGCAAACACACACACACACTCACACACACACACACACACACACACACACCCAGAGATGCAAAATAATACATGTCTTTACTTACAAAGCTGATATTTTACATTATTTTCTAGTAAAGAATTTTCTTACCTTTTCAATATATCAGAAATAATAAAACATTTAAAACTGAGAAATCTGTATTTATTGTATATATGTTATTTTTAAACTGTTGACTCATTTACTTCTTAGTGAGAGTAAACTCTAGCTCTTCTCTTCACAGACCACTTAGACTGAATATTGTATAAGAACTCAGTGTGCCTGGTGGAATATCTGGGGAATTATTATTGAGAAAGGTAAGTTCTAAAAAAAAAAAAACCACATCCCGAAACTTCAAGCACTTGAAAATAAAATAGCCAACTTTTCTCATCTATTCATTGAAACATTGCATATACTAATCACTGTTTTAGATAGATGGGCAGATGCAAAATATTACCCTTAATCATTAAATTAGGTAGCTGCTATGAAATATATAAAATGATATGTTTTGTTCTATGTGAATACACAGACACACACACACACACACCCCGACACACATCCCATGATCAGCTAGCTCTACCTAGGGCAAATTTCAGAAAAAGTATTTGAGATAGGTCCTGAAGATAATAAGAACCACCTTGAAATTATCTACCTTACCTATTTTATACTTCTGCCATACTATGCAAGCTCATCATTAATATAAACATACCTGTCCGCATAATTTGACATGCTTGACACATTTTATTCATGTATGCATATTTCTGCTTCTAATTTGACAGTCTTGAGGAATTATTTATTTCAGATTGTAGCTGTTTCTAAATTTTGACTATCTGGTGCTTTCACATGTAAATAGGCTCTTTGTTTGTACTATAAAAATTCAATAGGACTGATATATCTAAAATAAATATATTGATTGAGATCATAAATAGATTATGAGCAAAGAAAGTGTATTAACGGTGATGAAATATTTCAATATTTTATTATTACATTTAAAAATTGCATTATAGTTTTCATACATCTGCTCCAATACGCTATCCTGCCTCTTCTCTGACTGGGTTACACTCTGTTCCCCTCCCTCTTGAGTTACCAACATTTTTATCTTTGCTTTAGTCTCTACTTTCTGCAGAGTGAAGGTGCCATAATCTGTGTCTCTGGATTAGTTTTAGCATTTGGGTTACTTAACACCGAGAAACAAAACTGCTGGCTTTAAATGGCACCATAAAAAATTATGGGAATCATGTTATTCATAACGATTGTGGAAATGGGAAATTATTTACTACAATAATAGATTTCCTCTAAATACAATTTCCCAAGTGATTACATAGAAAACAGAGGATGCTAAATTTACGGCCTTGACAGTTTCTGATAAAGTTAGGACTTTCAGAGTAAAAGTGTTGATACTGAGATCTAGGTTGGGGTAATGGGTAGACAACCCCGACAGCAGAGAAACACAATATGTCATCCTTGTCCACTGTCATAGACATCCTTCCAAACCCTTTTAACTTGCGACTACACAATGGTCTCCCAAGAGGCAGGTATCTTACAATAGGATGCTCCATCAAGATATGCTTCTATACTCTTATGCTGCCAACAGGCTATAACCAATTTTAGGTCTCAGCAGTGCCCCAAAGGGGAAGTCAAAGATCTATTCCAAGAAGAAGTAAGCTATCTGGTAAGGCCTGGCAGTAACTGGCCAAGCAGTGATGAAAAACTGAGAGGAAGTATGGGTCTGGGCCTCAAGACAGGAAGTAAAAGAAGGTGGCATGTAGTCAGAATCTCATGAATCTGCATGTAACATTACAGAAAGGACTACAGGGATCAGCCCTTGTAATTTGCAGAGTTTGCTCATGAACGTCTGGACTCAGCAATTAACAAGAGTACAAAAAGTGCATGCCTAAGCACTTCCTGGGCAAAACAGGGAGGTGGTCAGAAAGTTCTAGTGCATGAGGGTCCTAAAATGACTTTGTAGTGCAAGATCCTGCACATGACCAAGTTCTTCAAGAACAAGTGGAAGAGCCCCCCTTCGATGAGGGAACGTGTAACCACTGTGGAAGGTGCAGGTAAGAGTCTGATTGTTCAGTAGTGAGCTTCTTTGGTAGATGACATTTTTAGTATGGAATGCAGTTTAAATTTGCCTTGATATTCACTATGAAAGATGAGATTCTGAAAAAAAAAGAAGAAAAAAAGAAAGATGAGATTCTGGAAGGGCTGCAAGTAGCAGCAGTTAATTAATAATCATCAGTACCAAGACGGATGTAATCACTATGACAGGCACTAAGGCCAGAGTGGCAAACAGACCCTTCACCCATAAAGATCTATGGTGACAGGAGACAGATCATGGTTTTCCCATATTGATGAGACAGATGGAAAGCTAACTAGGACGATGAATTTATGTTAATGGGAAAAAATCAAGAGCATGTTAGCAGAAGGCTAATGACAGTTATTATAATTGGAAATTATGACCAGTTGTCCAGTTTCCAAACAGAAGCTGTGCGAGACACCTGAGGATACACCAGTGGAAATTATGGTTAGGTTAACTTGGACAATGACCCTACAATTCTACAGCAAGCACATGCACCCGATATCTCCCCAAGTGTTCCTCTGAGGGATCACGAAGCTGTCAAACCAGTTGTGTACTGGTCAATGGAAAATACACTGATTTTTAGAAGATTAGGTGTTTGGTCCTCAGTGACGCTGATAACTGGGTATTTGAAATGTCACTTAAAATTGTACCAGTTAAAATTGTGGTGAAAATCAAGCAAAGGTGCTTCATGAAACTCCAGTCCGAGGTCATTTGGTGAGTCTGGGGGCTCACTGTTTCTTGTACTACTCTCGTGATGTGACATGCTGGGAAGCCATCAGCAGACGTGAGGAGCATACATGGGCACTGTGATGGACACAAACATTGTGGACCTTCTCATTTTCCCTTCACTGTCTTCTCTCTCATGGTCAGACACAATCAATGCTAATTTTATTTCCCATTTCTACACTGAGGCGAGATGTCCCACCAGAGAGAATGTTATTTCCGAGGAGCTGACAAGGGGATGGATACCACAATGAATGTAGGCAAGTTGTCTCTCCGAAGGATACATTTTGGCCAAAGGAAATAGAACACTGGAAGAAACTGAATAGAAATATTCTTACCCTTTAGCTTTTCATGGTCTGCTCTGTGGCAAGATTCCTCCTTGGAAAACTTTTGTAAAAATCTCACTGGCCAAGAAAACCAGTCTTCTGAGATAACCACCCATGAGTCTTTGTGACTTGAGTTAGAAACATTGCCATCCCAATGGCCAACTGCTCCATAATTCTCTTCATGTCTGATTTTCTCCCTTCTACATTCCTCGGTACCTTCACCAACCTGGACTTGGCTCTCCGGTACCAATGATTTAATCTTTGCCATAGGGACTATTATAGGAGGTGAGATAAATACATTGTAAGGCTCTAAAGAATAATTAACCAATTTCCAGTCAAACAGATTAAAAAAAAAAAGTCTATTTCACGTGTTCTTTTGACACAAAGTATTGAGGATAGAAAAGATAGACTCAGCATTGTTTTCTTTTGATTTTGCATAGATTATCTTATAATAAGCCTTATGATGTGAGCAAAATATAACAATCCACCTTTGGTCTGTTTCATATCATCTGGTCTGCTGTTCGTTTCTTTTGGAGAGTTTTAGATTGGCAGACTGAATGAGGCACCTTGCACGTATTTCCTTTCAGTGGCACCGACTGTCACTTTCTCTTCTTTCCCTTTTAAATTTCTGTCAGCTCTGACTAAGCACTGTATCAATTTCTTCCTATTCCAGCAATGCCACTTCCTCTTCTTCCGTCTCGGTTACTGTCTGTGTTATCAAGTAACCTAAGATAAAAAAAAAAAAAAATTAGCTCATGCATTCTTCATACATAAAGCGACTTGTGCTACTTTGAGCAAGAGGAGATGAAATGGCAGAGGCAGCAGGCTGAAGCTTGTGGGCAGTCTGATCGCTAGACTCTAATGGGTGGAAGCAGGGCAGGTAGACTGTGGACCACAGATTAATCTGGAAGTGTTCAAGAAGGATGCTGGAGGATGGCAAGTACACAGAGTCTGGGTAGATATGAACGCCAGCGAGAAAGACCAGAAAGAGTGGAGTGTTTTCACTATAAACAAAAAATAAAAAACAGAAACTCAAAGAAATTAAAGATACTTTCACACATGATGAGGTATATCAATTTTCAGAGTTTTTAGGTCATAAAGAGTTCGTAAAACAGTCAAAACGATAGCATAGATAATTCCAACTCAATAAAACTCAGTATTTAATGTCATGAGCCACACAACCAGTGAGAAAGCACTAGCAGGTGGATTGTAAACTGAAAAGCATTGTCCTACCTTGACCTTAGCCTAGAAAACTTACCAGAAAAAACAGGGATGGTGTCTTTTGAAAGCATGTGAACAGTGGCACTAACCATACGTGCCTGTACGTGGATGGTATGGCATTCGCTGCCAATCCAGAATATTTGGGAAGGAACTTTAGCAACAATAAACCACAGGGGCTGCTGCATGTACCCCGAAGTGGGCACAGATGTCAGAAATGTATCTTATGAGCCAGATGCGGGCACCACCAGTAGTGATCACCACGCTCAAGTGAGAAGCCAGCATGCAAACTTCTGCGACTTCTGTCATTCAATGAAACTGGCCATTCAGAAATTTTCAAAACGTTAAAAGAAACATTTCCTTTGTAAAGGAAATGCAAAAAACATGAGCTCAATACAGGCAATAATATTTAGACAAGAATTCTTTTAATTTTTTGTGGGGTTGGGGATTTAGCCTAAGCAGTACAGCACTTGGCTAGCAAGCTCAAGGCCCTGAGTTCAATCCCAGCACCCTCCAAAATTTTTCTTGTACTAATATGTTATTATAAAACTGTCTGACAGAGATAGAACTGTAGTTTGCAATACCAGAGAGTTAATTATAAAGCACATTACACACCACCCAATAACTCAAGTGATAAGAGTATCTCAGTCACACCAAGGTGAGAGCAAAATAACCTTTTTTCTGTTTGCAAGTTAAGATTGCAGAACAAATGAAAACTTCCCCAACCTTCAAATCAATAATTAAATTTATTACAGTTTAACACACCTGAAATTTTGAAATGTGCTAAATACTTTTTGTATTTATACAGAAATGGAATTTACAATATTTCATGTTCAGTCAAGAAAGCTTTCAAAGTATCAAGCATATAAATATTTTAATATGTTCAACTAATAGTAAATTTGTGTTATGAATTAAAATATTTATTGTCTTTGGAATAAATTATATCATGTTTTATATGACAACATTTTAAAGTGATAAAAAGCCATGCTTCATGTTACACAGAATTTAAGAACATGGTAAGTCTTTGTCTTCAGTAAATTTGTTGAAGAGTGTTAGGTCCATTCTAAAATTATATATTGACTAATTGTATAGTGAATGTTAATTCACTAATATAGAGAACATAATGCTAGTACACACACAAGACTCTCCCTGAAAATGAATATTCAAATATTTTTAGATCAAGATAAAGGGTCCATATATTCTATCTACAAATAACACATACTATCTTATTTGATGAACATAGAAAAACAGGAATATCAGAAGTACTTTTCCATTCTGCTACATTGTTTCAAAACTTACTTTTCAATTAATATACCTTTCTTGTTCGTTTGGCCACGAAGGTTCAGGAATTACAGGGAAAAATCCTACTCATCCTTCTAAAACCAAGTGGCATGGCTTTTATTTATCTATATTCATTTACTAATTTATTCAGTACCTGAACTTGCATGATTGTCATCTACCAAGTACTATTTTAGGTTCAGTGAACTGGTCAGAGAAGTCAATCTGTTACCCTTACGAAACTGATATTTTAGTGGGTGACTCCGACGATTAACAAGTAAGCGTGTGGATTTATTCTACGAATCCGAGTGACGAGTCCTAAGCTCTTTGGTGATAAGCGGCAGAGACGAGGTAGAACCATGAGGACTGTTGTAAACAGGCTGGCCGTTGGTGATCTTTCCAAGCAGATTATGTACGGGCACAACCTAGGAAGCAGTGAGCTCTCAGAGGAAGGCCAGGCCCCGAGGACAGAATGTGCAGATTATTCAAACAACAGAAACGGCGCTGTGGAGCGAGCACAGTAACCCAGAAGCACAGTGTGAGAAACAATTTGGAGGAGTATTCAGGTTCCGAACACAAGAGACCCTAAAGACCACAGAAAATCGACTGAGTCCCGTTGTGAACGTATTGGGAAGAATTCCAAAAAATGATAAAAATTTGTTGTGAAATCTTATGTATAGTTTCTGAACCACTCTGGGGGTGATGCACTGTAAGAGTCGAAGCTATCAAGAGGAAAACTGGTGTCTGGAGTGGGACTAGGACCGCCTGTGCGAGGCTGGAGCGTGAGGTCGCAGCTAGCAGCGGGACTGATCTGTCCTTCGGGGCTTTCTCGCCCGAGCCGGATGGGTGTGCAGAGAGGCACACGCTTGTCTCAGTCAGGTTAGTGATGTCCTGGTGAGGCGCTGTGGAGGGAAAACTCATTTTTTCTGCAGACCTTCAGACCACTCGGCAGCCCTGGAGCATCCCTACATATCCCTGAAGAGCTTGCTTTGCTCTTGATTCGCCTCCAAATTGGGAATGAGGAGACAACTATAAAGCAAGGTGGTAATAAAGTTCCGTGCTTGAGATTTAATGAATAGACTGTGGATCATAAAATATAGCTAAATATAAGTAAGAGAAATAATCATCCCAGAGCAGTCTGACAGAGAACAATGCTGCTCACCAAGCCTCATTTTTCATTCCTTTTGAGAACACAACTCAAAGTGTCTGCGCTTCACTGCAAAGGTGACTGGTTCTGCTCACGGGAAAGCTGGAGGAAGTTACACATACCACTTCCGGGTCTGCACCCAAACACTGGGCCATGGCCTTTAGCCCAGCATTTTACAGACGACTTACAAGGCCAGAGGAGGGATTCCCTCCCCATCAACAAACCAGCATCAGGCTGCCTCCTGAATCAGATATAAACCTCTACCATATGGATATGCTGAGAGTTGATGGTTATTGATTGTAACAGTGGACCCACTGTGTGTAAAATGACATTTTAAGCCCATTCTTTCTCTTAAGTATTTGCATTAAAAATTAACGTTGGTTGTATTTTCTCCTGGTGAGAATTAGAGCAAACAAGATACAAAATTAATAAAGCCTAAAAAGTAGGAGAGGAAATGATTCCTCTCTTTATTCATAGGCTGTGTTATTGTTAGTATTCTCTTAAATGGAAAGAAGAGAAATGTGTTCATTTCTTTTAAAGAAAATTAGAGTACTGAATTCACTCCATAAAAGTTAATTCTGGTGACTGAAATGGATAAACTTAACACAGTCTCTTAAAAATGTGACATAAGAGAATCATATTTCCAAAGAAAATATCATCATTAAAGGCTTACATATGAAGAACTATTTACATACTCTATTTTCTTATCACTATTTTATTAATTATTATATACTAATAAGCATAAACATAAATGAGTAAGAATTTCAAGTGGGTACTCATTAACTCCCTCTAGACTTATTTTGCAATGTCATTTTGTGAGATACATATTACACATGATCAAATATTTCTTTTTGCAATTTTGTGTTAATTATTAAAATTAACCATTATGAATAATTATTAACACATTCTATGTATTGCTACTATTATTCATATTTTTATAACAAAGACTACATTCCAGAAAGAAAAAAACCTCATTATGTTCAAATATCATTTATGCTCTTTAGGCTTCAACTACTTAAAATATCAGGGAATTAACTAACACATTCTAGGGCAATTTAAAAACAATACTAATGAAAATAATGAGAAAGATAAAACTTCCATTATTTTCCTGACTCTGTTATTTTTCAGATACTACTTTCTTGATGTACACCATACAAACACAAAAGCAAACAATGACTTACCATTTTTGTCTCTAAAAGATGTTGAACGTTGACTTATGATAATATTTTATGAAGAAGCTTTGCTGGATTTTCAATCTCAGGTTTTTTTCAAAATAGAAAATATTGTTAAGGATTCTTTTTATGGCCGGTAAGACAAAACTATTTGGTGAAAAAAAAATGACAAGGAATGCATATCAGAGAGCGGAGAACATTATTTTAAAATTCAGAGTAGGAGATATGGCCCATGCTTTAGAATTGAGCAGACTCAGGTTTGTGCTTATTGTACACAGGTTGCAGGAAAAAAATAAGTATTTTAGTATGAAAAAAATTCTATTGATATATAAAAATAGCAATCTATTAGAGTTTAGAAACAAAATCTCTGAGCATTATTCATACAGAAAATGATTGTCCATTAGACATAATTACAAAGTTATAGGGAGAAAATTTTAGTCTTTACACATAAGAGAAAATATTTAAGTAAATCTTGAATTAGAATGAATTGCCATTTGAGAAGTTGCCTTTCACTGCAGATGATTAAGGAGGTCACAATCTGCTGGTAGGGCTGTGAATACATGAATCTAGGTGCAAATTACACCCAGAACAAGATGATATGACCACTAGGGTTCCTTCTATTTCTTATATTTAAAAGTCAGAAAATCTTCATTTTGCTTTTGATTACATCCGGTGAATGTTTAATGTTTTTATCTGATTTATTATTGAATTAGCCAGAGATGGAACTCTTACTAAGTATTTACAGATTTGGTAAGTTAATGAAATTTTAGAATGGGTTCATAAGGACAAGGCTTGCTAGTTCAGTTACAGCATTTTACCAACCATTCAAAATGCAATGAATACAAAGGTGTATAGTTAGCCATGCTGCAGTAGAAATTGACCGCGCATGCATGCATAGATTTTTTTCCATCCTCAGCAATTCAGGAAAGTACCATCACATGGTTGGTATCCGCATTTGTGCACACAGCTATAGCACAGAAACATAGACAGATGCCTCTTTCCTTCTTCAGTGAAGAAGTGAGTGACTTAGGTTCTGGGGATGCAGTCCCTGGACAGTCTGCTTCTGTCACCTTCTTAGGGAATGACTTCATTTCAGAGAGTGACTTGTTCATCCATATTCTGCAGTTGTGGGACATATTAGTTCCAGAGTGCCTCCGGAAAGCCAGTGAGGCCAGCGTTTCTCAAATTGGATACTATTGACAATTTTGGCTAAATAATTCACTGCTGCAGAAGAGCTCGCATGCATTACAGAGTGTTTAACATCATTCTTGCCTTCAGTAAACCAGGCGACAGCAGTACTTCCCTAATCCCATCTCTCCCATGATAAAAAGTTGGTGCCCGCATCATTAGATGACCCCAGTAGAGGGAAAATTGCCTCCCCCTGAGAGCCAATGGAGTTTAAATGGTCTGTTCCAACTCCTCCTACTTTCCAGTTCCTTCTCGCATCTGGAATTGATTGCCATGAAAATTCACAATACACATCTCAAACACTAAATGCTGTCTTAGATTCACAGGGGTTGGAAAATGCCATTTAAGTCTGAAATTGACTAGATCCAGCTATCTTCTTAGGTAGGTATCTGTAATGCAGTAGTAAATACATTTTTAACTTTTTGCAGAGGCTATTAAAAGAAGCGGAGAGACACAAAGCCAAAATGCATAGACAACACTTCAGTAAGTCATTCTAAGGAATCTCTGCATATGTAAAGGTACAAATACAGGTACATTTGAGGGGAGTACACTGGATTATTCCAAGGATTTTAAAAGGAGGGATTTATCCTTTTTTATGGCA
>PVJO010004302.1:0-111554 GCA_004026905.1 Hystrix cristata | reverse complement strand
ACACACACAATTGGGTACAGGGACTTGATGCGAAATACATGGTTTGCCTTGGGCTATAGCTAAAAAAGGCTCTTAGATCATTGTTCTGAGCATTTCTTTTGGTAAGGTCCTTTCAGCTCTTGCTGGGCCACTGGGATGAGGACGAAAGACATGACAGTGCTGGGGCCTTCCGTGTGCCGGGATTTCTATCGCTAGTCACTTTATTCACCTCCATCCTCCCAACAACTGAGGGAGGTGGGTGCTTTCTAGATGAGAAACTGAAGCTCAGGGATACCAAGGGACCTGGCGAAGACCCAAAGCCAGCATGTGGAGGACCCAGGCTGGACCCCAGTGCTCTCCCTCTCCAGCCTGGCTATTGCTGTGCTTTGTGGCACAGCTTGCCTGGGCTCCTCAGTGGCACGGTGGGGAGGGTGGAGTGCCCTCCCGGACAAGGGTGAGCTTCCTGTTATCCAGCCTTGCCCTCCCTCCTCTCTGGAATGCCAGGGGCCAGGCTTCCAGTAAGACCCCTTCCTGGCCCCGTGTGGGAAGGGTCTCGTCACCAGACTAGAGCTCCTGGCTGGCCCTGGTGGAGGGTGAGAGAATGCCATGCCCAGAAGGGAGCCTGCCTCGTTACCCCTTCATTAGGCAGGAGGGCACCGGCAGGTAGCGCACGGTCATTTCTGTCTGACTGCGCTGCACCAGAACAGGCCTCAGGGAAGCCAAGCCAGCCCAGCCCTCCAGGCAGAGAGTGGCTCCAGGCTTAGCCCACCTCCCCTCACTGCCAGGCCCTCTGCCCACTTCAGGAAAGCAGACTTCGAGCCCCTTGGGGCAGAGGCTCTGCTCTAGGCTGCCGGCTCTTCCAACAGGTTGGCGCACAGTAGGTGTTCAGAGAACATCTGGAGGCGAGAAAGAAAGGGGGAAGGAAAGAAAGACAAGGCCATGGGGTACAGGGGTGGGTTGCGTCAGCACTCAGAACCCCAGGGGATCAACCGCCCAGGAGGTGGACTGACTCTCCTCCTCGCCCCTTGCCAACTGTCTCCACCCCAGAGCGGGTCTTCCCAGGCACACGCCTGGTCCTCTTCCCTGGTTCTTGACTTTCCATGGCCACTTTGGCCCATTGTGGTCTCTGGCTCCTGGGTGAAGAAGGCTCTTGGCTCTGACTCAGGTTTCTGCTCCTGGATTTGGCAGGACCCTGTGTGGGCCTTCACCCTTCTCAGGGATCCTGTGCCCCCCCACCCCCATCTGCCTCTCTGAGAGCTTAGGCTGGGGGCTAAAGCATTGGAGCTCTGTGCATGGCAGGTGTGTAATCTCCAGCATCCTCTCGGATTCTCCATCTGTGGGTAGGGAGAGGCCTGCCTCATATGGGAATCTGAAGATGTCTAAAGCGTGTGGACCCCGTACTTTCTTTCCCTTTTCATCTACCATTAGTTCACTGGAGGCCCATATCCTTTGCTGGGCAACACCTCAGTTTCTAGGTGAACAGGGCATCCTCTTCCTGGAGCCTGCACACTGCAGGCTGCCACTCCTTTCCAGGAGGAGCTAGACACTTCGATGTCACTAAGAGCAGAGATTAGGGTCCCTGGACAGTCCTCTGACCTGCTCTAGTGACACTAAATAACCCTGCTGTGGTGGCTGCTTTAGGCAGCCCTTCTGTCCCCAGCATGCCCTGAAAGGGTTGAGAGGGCCACTCCTGGCAGGGCTGAAAACACTAGCTTGATGGCATCCGTACATGTCAGTTTTGGCCCCCATCATAAGCCAGATGGGAAGCCAAGGCCAGTTGCTGACCCACCTCCCTTCCTAGATCAGGCTGGGGTACCAGGCAGAACTCTATAGCAACTGCTGAGTTGCCCAGGCTTGGCTCCAACTTGTGGTCCTCCTGACTCAGCCTCCCAGTGTTCCAGGATTATAGGCAAGCACCATCATGCCCAGCTCCCTGCAGCATTCTTTAAAGGCTTCCTCCTGCAGCCAGGGCCCTAGTTCGCCCCTTAGCCACCGTGGGTCCCTGGGAGCTCAGGCGAAGGTGGGGAAGAGAGATGACTGGAGAGAGATGCAAGCATTGCTCCTTCGTGTCCCATACTTTTGCACACACAGAATCCTTGCCCAGAAGCCCTTCTCACTTACATAACAGGGAATTCCTATAAAGTGTCGGTTTATATTGTACCTCTGGGAGACCACAGGCACCTCTCCCAGCAATCCATCCCCTGCTCCCTCCTTCCCCTCTAAAACTCCCCGTCCAACACGATGCTGTCTCTCTGTGAGCAGCTGAGGCCGGCGGGAAGGTGGGTTTGTGGCCTGGGCCCTAACAGACAGGAAGGCACCCACAGGGATTCCAGCAGCTTGAGAGAAGGGCTGTGGTGTAGGGGGAGGGACCATGGGGAGCAGCGCCCGTCAGCTCTGTAGAGAGAGAGGCAGAGTGTTGGGGGAGCAGGCCAGTTAAATGCAGAGAAAGGCCAGACCCCTTCTAACGGAAAAGGAAAATGAAGTCAGAATGAAAATTGATGAGGCGGAGAGAAAAGACTCGTTTCATCAGCAGGTTTGCCAGATGAAGCTTGGAGATAAATCACGCTGCGGAAGGAGCCTTGGTCTTGTGCAGGGCTGCCGTCTTCTCCCTCTGCCAGCTGTCGCAGGCAGCCGAGAGATAAATGGTTACAGCTGAGCCCCGCTGGGGGGTGCCTTTTCTTTTCCTTCCGTCCTGCCATGCAGTGAGAATGGCCTGTCAGCCCTAGCCATCCCCTCACCCAGTGCCTCTGCTGTGTCCCTCCCTGGTATCAGCACCTGGGGAAACTTGTCCAAAGGCAGATTCTGGGCAGGGCCCTCCGGGTGCTTTGGATGAATGTGATAACCTCTAGAGGCCGGCTCTGCAAACCAAGGACAGTGACACCTAGACATACTTGACCGAAAATATGTGTCTATGTGATGAGCTTGTTGCTGCTTCCCTGGCTGGAATGCCAGAACCCTGCCCCACCTCCTCCAGCCGCAAGGAAATTCTTTATCCAATAAGCATTAACACAACCCTGACTATAAGCGAGGTGCTTTATGTATGTGAGGGGCGAGGGATACAAATTATGGGGAGGGCACATGAGGAGTCGCAGGTTAAAAACAAAACACCCTGTTAGAGCACAAAAGTTATCACAGTAAGAGCAGCAGGGATCAACCTTGGGGAGAGAGCACGAATCTGTCCCTTGTAGGAAGTTGGGCAAATATCCAGAGGAAATCTGCTAAAAATCACTGACCTGTGCGCTAAAAATGGTGAATTTGATGGCATGCAAACTCTACTTCAGTGAAGCCAGTTAAGTGTTGCCTGGATCAGCAGGTCAGGGAGTGCACAGATGGTGGAAGACTGTACACTTACAGGAGCGCCAGGACAAGGAGGCCGGGGTTAAAAATGTAGAAAGTGAATTCCAAGGAGTAAGTGGCCTGAGGGTGTGAGCAATGTGGTGAGAAGGCCATTGCAGCTGGCCAGAGGTCTGCACCTGACACTGTGGGCAGATGGAGTCAAAGGGGACGTGCGAGGCAACAAGTACTATGGCCATCAATAATAATAATCTTTTAGGAGCAGTTGCACCTGGCAATTGAAATCCCGTGTTACTGCGCTCTGAATGCATGCCCGAAAACTCATGTGTTGCACATTTAATTTCCAGCATCACAGTGCTGGGAAGTGGGGCCTTTGGAGAAGTATTTAAGTCATGAAGGATTCGCCACCTAGAAAGGATTAGTGGTGTTATGAAAGGGCTTGAGAGAGGGAATCTAGTCCTATTATATCCTGCTTCTGCCCCGTTAGGACATAGCGTTCCTCTCCCCCAGAGGATGTAGCGTTCAGGGCACCATCTTGGAGGCAGAGAGTAACCTTGCCAGATGTCAGCACCTTGATCTTGGACTTCCCAGCCTCCAGCACTGTCAGAAATAAATTTCTGCTTTTTATAAACTACCCAGTCTATGGATTCTTTTATAGCAGTAGAAATAAGACATATTTGATTCTTACAGATGCCAGTATCCCCATGTTAATAGGAAGAGTATTAAATGACTTGTTCAATCACAGGACAAACAAGCAACGGGGCCAAGGGCTTCCAGTCCAGTCCTTGTTTCCCAGTGGGAGAGCAGTGGCAGCAAGGGCAGCCACTGACAGAGACTGGCTGTGAGCCAGGCCTTGAACTAGGTGTCTGCACTGTGTGCCCACAACAACACTGCGATGTGGGTGTGATGAGCTCCACTTCACAAATGGGAGAGAACAGACATCCACCCAAGAACACTCAGCAGGTGAAGCCAGGACTTGTTGGGCTAGCACCAAAGTCAGGGCTCTAAACCCGACCTTTCACCTCTGCCAACCCCCACTGCCCCACTTCCTGGAACCCAGAATGGGAGACTTTCGGGTGACCTCTTCTTAATCACCTCCCTTGGACCTGGGCCAAGCCCAGAGAAAGAAACAATCCCTTGGCCTAAGCGCAGCAGTCTTTCCTCAAGGGAAGGAAGGCCTCTGGGCTGCCTGGCTCCCTCTCCCCCACCCATCATGCCTTCTGGTCCAGCGCACCCCTGGAGAGCCAGCAGCGCCCAGACCCCTGAGCCTAGTGGAAGGAAATGCTTCCATCTGCAATCAATAACAGGCATAATTCAGTGACTGCGGCAAGTACAAAGTGTAGGTTAAATCAATATTTAGAAGCTTCAAAATTAAACTAATTAAGAGCAAGCCTTAATGATTTTTACTGTCTGGGAATAAAAAAGACAAAAAAACCCACCTATATTTCACGATTCCACTTTTGTAGCTGGTGATAATTTGGGAAGAGTAGAAAATGAAAGTGTTCCAGCCGCCCCATGTGCTGCACTGCAGAGAGGGAGTGCCTCGTCTTTGGTGACGGAAGACGGGGGAGAAAATGGGTGGGATGGAGCACAGTCGGAGAACAGCACATGGCAGAGTCCGCTGGCTTGGAGTTGGGGCCGGCGCTGTTATGGGTTGAATTGTGCCCCACCCCCTACCCCTTCTAGAAGTGTTGTACTGAAGTCCTAACCCCAGGCACCTGGGACTGTGATCGTGTTTGCAAATAGGGTCTCACAGATGTAATCAAGTGAAGATGAGGTCATTAGTAAAGACCCTAATCCAGCGTGGCTTCGTCCTCATAAGAAGCGGTGATGCCTATGAAGACAGAGGCACACAGGAGAAGCCATGTGCAGCACAGACTGAGACTGAGTATCACCCACTGACAGCCGCCACCAGGGGCAAGGGAGAGGGCTCCCCACGTCTTTCAAAGGGAGGACAGCCCTGCTGATACCTTGAATTTGGACTTCCAGCCTCCAGAACCAGAGACAAGAAGTTTCTGTTGTATTAAGGGAGCCGGTTCATGAGACTTTGTTCCCACACCCCTAGGAAGCTCACACAGGGACTCTGGGTTCTAGTTCCCACTCTGCCACCTGCTGACTGTGCAAACGCTGGGAACATGCTGAATCTCCATAACCCTCTGTCTTCTCCTCTGAAAAATGGGGATAAGAATAGCACCTTCTGTCTTTCTTACAGAGATGTACAGATCAACTGAAAACACTTGTGTGAATCAGGCCCTCCAAGCTGCAAGTGCTGTGCAGATACCACCCAGGCTTGTGGCTTCGAGGAAAGAATCTGGGAAGAAACTCAGGAGCCATCTGTCAGGTGAGCAAGAAGTGTCGCACGAAGGACCATTCTAAAATCCAATCGGATTGCAGGAGTATGTTCACTTGGCATTAGTGATGTCACATATAGGAAAAGTGTTTTTAATGTCATTTTCGACAGGGGTTTTATGTGCTGCCCACTTGGTGGTGGTTTTCTTATCTGTAAAATGAATGGGTTGGATGACATTATTTTAAAAGTATTTTTCAGCATCATTTTCTGGGAATATATATATGGAGGCAGAGAGAGAGAGACAGAGGGAGAGAGAGAATGTATGTGTGTCTTGGCAGCCCTAACCTTGTTCTCATCCTTAAACCTTTCTCTACAGCCCAGTAAGAGTCAGAGCTGTGCCAGCCAAGGCTGCGGAGGGAGAGCTCCAGAGTCAGGACTACCCTAGGGCTCTTCTGGGCTTTGCTCGGCTTTGCCCCCTGCTGCCTGGGTTAAGTGAGGGGTAGCCAGAGTAGTTTGCCTTTATCCTCCCCAGAGCTTACCAGGCATGAAGGGAACAGGAAACCACACAGACAGCAAATAAAATCTCTGTCCATCACAAGAGGGGTGGCATCCCAAGCCCGGGTGTTCATCCTCACAACCCCCGCACTCAGCACTGGAGCTCTGCCTCACATGCCGAGCAGGCTGGCTGAGCTTGGAGCCTCTTCGAGGGCCCTGGTTAGGGTGGAGGTGGGAAGGTCCTCAGGTTGTCGCTCAGAATCTCCAAAGGAACTGCACCCTGCAGCCGTGGGGCTCCCAAATGGCCGAGGGAGGGGGCCAACCTTCCTGCCATGTGACAGCCAGTGTTCTTCCCAGGCAAGTATCCTATCACTGCGGCGAATGAGCATCTGTTGGCACATAACTCTCTCTGGGATGGGTGACATCAGCAGTGTCACCACCACTTGATATTTACTGCCCCACCATCACTATGGTCAGCCCACCCTCTCTGTTAATGTCACAGACTCATCATTGCATATACATTGTCCCTGGCTGTGATCGGCAGCATCCTGTGCTCGCTGCCATCACCACACATCACTCTAACACCCTCCGTTAGCATCATCATCTCCATCCCCTGCCTTAATCCTGGTCCTCACAAGGCTGCTGATTATTGTAAGAACATGTCCATGGCCTCACTGTTGTGGCGTGTACAGAATTGGAAGCAAGTCTGGATTCTGCCATTGCAAACATACATGAGACAGTGAGGCTCCCACAGTGCCAACATGGGAACAGTGGTTCACAGATATACAGATGTGTACACTAAGAGAAGGAAACATGAACATACATAGGTGCTGCACACATGTAGTGTGCCAGAGGAAGGGGTATGGGGATTGAAGTGTGAGCAGGGGATGAGTCTAGATGTGACCAGGAGAGCCCTGCATTCTGCCTGGGGGACAGAAAAATGACAAGTATTTACTTCCTTTTATTGCTGCGTTTTTCAACTCTGGGTGTACCACAGAATGATATGGGGATCGTTTCAAATATACTGATGTATATTTGACCACTCTAGACCAATTAAATCAATTTCTAAGGGGTAGGATCCAGGCATGGCATTAAAGAAAAACTTTCCAGGATTTCTGTGTATATAAATTTTATATTGAGTAAAAATAAGCTGTAAAGAAAATGTGAACCTTATAGTTGTTAATTCTAATGCATTTAGAGAAAAGTGTGCTGATGTCTGCAATTTATTTTGAAATGCACCAAAAATAAGATGGATTGATGGATAAAGGAACAGATAGATGGAGAAAGAGATGTGATAAAGCAAGTCTTGTGAAAAGTTAATGGTAAAATGTAGGTGGTGGGTATATGGTTGCTCACTGTAAAATTCCTTCAACTTAGCTGTCAGAAATTTTTTATAATAAAATGTTTGGAGGAGAATCCCAGCTGGTTTTACTGCAAACCCAGGGCTAAGAACCACTGCCTCCCAAGGAAAAATCAATATAGCATGTGAGTGTCTCTTTCCTCTCCCCCAGCGTTTGGAAGAACAAACCCAGTTTCTCATCAAACCAATCAGACTCCAGTTGGGGGCTTTGCAAGCCTTCTAAGAAGTGTTTGTACAGTACACCAGGTGAGGTGGAGGTGACCGCTGGCAGCAGGAGAGAGCAACCAGAGGAGACTCCCTGTTTGCTCCAGGCCCCCACAGGGCCGCCCTACGTGCCCAGGGTTGTGCCAGAACCCTCCACGGCCAGCCCCAGCTCTGCTCTGTACACACCTCCCCAGATCCCTAGGAAGGCAGGCCAGAGCTTGGCTGTTGCAGTGTGTGTTGCTGTGGGGGCGGGTGGTGGGGGAGAGGCTGGCAAGAAGGACCGACCCTCATCTGTATGCTCCTCCCGCCCCTCACCCTGGCGGGAGCGCCATGGCAACACCGCGCTCTTTAAACACAGGGGTTTGTGCTGCCATCGCAAAGCAGCATTAGGCAATTTAATTAAGGAGCTGGCAGCAGACAAACTTCGTGAGTTAAAGGCATTTTATTAAATCCCACTGTATTATGCAGCTCACTTCCCCCTGGAGCTGTGGAGCTAGGAGAAGACAGAGGAGAATTTGCTGGAGCTTTCTTTTCCCTTTCTTGATTTTTCTGGTCTCCCTGCTGCTTCATGAAAGCGAGAGCATAGGGAACCCCAACTGTGACTGCTGGCTCCCCCCAGCCTGCGGCCCACAGTCTAGGGACTTGCATACTCTCTTCCCTGTTGACAGAGACTATTGGGCACTAGACTGCAGGGGTCAGGCCTCCACGTCCAGCTTCAGCATTCACAGCAAGCTGCTTCCTGGCCAGCATGGAGCCCAGCATTCCGTGCCATCCTACTATGAACATTCCCATTTTGCAGATAAAGAAACCGAGGCACATAGAGATTATGTAACTTGGCCAAAGTCTTGTCTGTCTTATATAGTGGAGAAGCCAGTCCAGATGTGTCAGGAGACCACATGAAGCCCATCAGGACCACCTTGCCCACAGTGGGTGAAGCAGGGGCCTCGTGGTCATACAGCCTTAGCTCTTGCCTTCCGAGGTCCCCCTGAGTGAGCCAGTGCAAGAGCATGCAGCATGGCCGGGCAGCTCTTCAGTGGCCCACTTCCTCCAGGGCTCCAGTGGGCCATAAGGGTCTCTTCACCTTCCCAGGTGATGGGCCTGGCCTGACCAGGGGATCCCAGAGTCCTGTGTCCCAGTGCCAGGGCCCCACTGAAAAGAGGGAAATGTCTTTCAGTCTACAAACACCCTCCAAGGCTCCCACCTCGTGTGGGGCACCTCGGAGAGAAGACAAGGCCCCTCCCCTCCACACCTGCACCCCACGATGGCCTCCTGGGCTCACTTTCCTCAGCTCTAAAGCAGAAACAACAATAGATGCCTTGTACAACAGCCGCAATCAAATTAGTGAATTTCATTAAGGGCTAATTCTATACCAGGAACTTGCCATTAATTATCTTTTTAAATCCTCATGACTGTATTATCCCCATCATACAGATAGGAAACTGAGATTAAAAGAAGTTAGGCCTCTTGCTCAGAGTCATATAGCTAGTGAGGGGTAAGTACCAATGCTTTTAATAATATATATGATTATATATAGACATAGAAACAGAAACATGCATATACATGCACATATGTATATATATTATATAATCATACATTAGCAACAGCTTTGAGATCTAATTCTTATACTTATAATCATATTACGTTTTATTTCAGAGCTCAGTTTGCCACTGTCTGAGTCCACTTGGACTACAATAGCAAAATCTCATAACCTCAGAAATTTACGTGCAACAGGAATTATTCCTCATAGTTCTGGAGCTAGGAAGCTCAAGGTCACCTGCCAGCAGGTTCAGGGTCCAGTGAGGGCCTATCTCCTGGATCGCAGACTGGGCTGTCGTCCCCCTGTGGCCCCACATGGTGATGGGACAGCACTGTGGGCGCTTCTCTGAGGATGCTGATGCTGTTCATGAAGGCTTTGCCCTCTTGAGTCAATGGCGTCCCAAAGCCCTGCTTCCTGATCCCACCCCCTTGGATATTAGGTTGTGGCATGTGAATTTGGGGCAGGGCAAACATCAGGCCCGTCAGCAGCCACACAACTGTGTTGTGGTGACATGACAGGGAGGAGGAAGCAGGTTCCCTGCACACAGGCTTCTCTCGGCTGGGCGTTCAGAGCTGCATCGATGAAGGTGTCTCTCTTCCCTCCCATCTCTGGCCCTGACTCCTGTTTCTTCTCATCCCTTGCTGTCCTTGTTCCTCTCCCATTACCACCTTCTCGCCTGCCTACCCGGCCCTGAGTCTTCTGTCTCCAGGACTCCTCTACCTATCCACACGCCCTCACCGTGCCAACACACACCGAAGCACCACTCTGGGCACTGGGTGATGCCTTTGAAAAGTCCTCAGGTGGCCAGTCACTTGTGCTGGGCAGGCCAGGAAGGACAGAGCCAGTGCAGGGGAAAGCCAACGGTGAATGGAGGGACCCCCAGACCATAGCACCACCACATGTGTCTCCCAGGAAAACAGACATCTGGCAGTAAGAGATCTGTCTGGGTGGAAACCCAGGTGTCCTAATCCCACTCTACCATTTACCAGCTATGGGACAATCTCGCCAGCCTCCAATTTCTTCTCTTCTGTGAAATGGGGATAAGAATATCTATTTTGAATTTTAACAGGTACCATTTATCAAAGGCTTACTATGTGCTCGGCCTTTCACAAAGTGTTTTATAAACTTGAATGCACACAACAACCCTAAGAGTAAGGGTGTCATATTTACTGCAGGAGAAATGGAGAGTCACAGAGGTTAAACAACTTACCCAAGAGCACACAGCTGGTACAAGCAGAAGCCACAATTCAAGTGCAGCACTGTGTGATGCTAGGATCTCTCTTTTCACTACCAAGTGTCTGGCTGGGAGGGAGCCAAAGAACGAGGGGTGTAAAGTGTTTGTCAGCAGAAAGCTCCAGAATAACCAAAGTGGGGTCTTCCCCTTCCTCTCACCTCTCTACGTGGGTCTGGTACAGCTCAGTCAGTTTTCTTTCAGTGACAAGGAACAAGGGCCCAGTGCCTTCTCTGCACTGCAGGGGCTATGCTCCATCCTCTGGCGCGTGAATGTGCATATGCAGCTGTGCACACGTTGGTGTGTGTGTCAGGGGAGGTGGCAGGGAGAGGGCTACGGTGACTAAGCAGGTAGACTGGCATGGAGGGTGCAGATTGGGAGGCTGTATCTACAGAGCTTGCTCTCCTGGGCAGGCTTGGATGGTGCCAGCTTGTTTTCCCAGGGAATTAACAGGGGGACCATTCTCCCCTTCATAATGATAAAAATACTAATAATTAACACAGCTGTAGCTGATACTTCTCCAGTGCCTCTGTCCCTAGCCCTCCAAACTCTGGGCAAAGAGCAAACCTGCTGGCTTTGGAGCTGCACCCAGGGACTGAGAAGCCTGAGGTGTTGCCAGATTTTGCTCCTCCAGCTGTAGGACAGGGGCAGGTGCACATAGGCCTGTCCTGTCCCAGAAGCTGTCCTCTGAGGCCACCGGAATGACTCTAGGTGCCCTACTTCTTGGGTCTGCATTCCACCCCTCACATTCTGTGCTCATCCTGTGCCCAGGAATAGCAGGGCAGGTAGGAGGGGAGCAAGGTGTCAGCTCTCTGCCCACCTTGCTGACAGCATCTCCCACCCAGCACCCTCCCTGTTCCCCACATAGCTGGCTCTGTGCAGGCAGGACTGCCCCCTGCTCCTGCAGCCAGTGGGGACCAGCCTGGCAGGGCTAGTCCCTGCAGGGGACAGCTGATGGCTTTCTCTGGTCCCAGCCAGGAGTCATTACACACCAAATGTCTGGTTTAAACAAGTGATTAGGCAGCTCTATTACAAGTGCACATGCTTCCCACTAGGGAGGGACAGGAACTTCCTGAGACAGGAACTTCCCCAAACAGCAGTAGCTGCTGAGGGGGAGGGCCTCAGCACCTTGCAGCAACTAGCTCTTCTCCTGTAGAGCATTTTTCTGGTGAATCCTGAGTGGGGCGAGGCACCCAAGGGTTCCATAAGCCGGCATCCCAAGGAGCAGACATGGAGCTGGCTCCCAATGGCCGGGGGCAGCCCACTCACCCTATGGTGGACACTCAGGGCCCTGAGCAATTCAGATACAGAAAACCCAAAGCTGTCACTGCAGCTGGAAGCTACAGCCTCCCATACAGTGTAGGACCAACACCCTCTTTTAAATAATGACTGGATCTGAGTTTCCTTTCTTCTGCTTTCTCCAGGAGCTTTAGGACAGGGAAGGGGTCAGGAGGGAGACACTGTCAGAAACCATGTTTGTTACAAACTTATCCCACCTGCAGCTCCAGAGAAAGCCTCTTAAGCTCTGGAGTCCCTGGTTGGATTGCAGGGAAATTGGCTGCAGTTGTTTGTAGGCATGTCCGTGTGTGCCCACAGGTGCATTCTGGAGAGAATGTCCATAGCCTTTATCAGAGTCTCAGTGAGGTCTCTGGCCCCTCAATGTTCAAGATTGCTTTAGTCATGAAGATATTGGGTTGGCCTCTTGCCACGAAATATGACTTTGTCTCTCAGAATTCAGGGTGCATTTAGAGGCCTGGCTTCCACCTGCTCGAAAAGGCAGCCAGGACCCGGTTGGGGACACAGCCGAAGCAGAATTATGGCAAGGAGTCCTGTGCCAGGTAGAGCACTGGCCATCTGTACTCCAGAGGCAGTGATGGAGTGCCTTCCTCAGTGCCTCATTTTTCCCACTGTGACAGTGCCGTATCTACTGTTCCCTGTCACCCTGGTGACAGCCTTCTAATGATGAAAGCGGCATTGGTGTCACATAAATTCTTCCACAACCCCAGGAGCTAGAAGGAGATCAGGTTCAGGAAGTTGGAAACAAAATGCTGTGTATGAATAGTGGAAAGAACAAAGTCTTTGGAACATGAAAGATGGGTTCAAATCCTGCCTTGGCTCTTCCTAGCCATGTGATCTTAAATTTAACTTCTTTGGGTGTCAGCTACTATATCATAAAATGAGAATAGTACCTCACAGGGTTATCTCAAAGATTAAAGGTGATGATGCTGGCAGACATTCTGGTATACAGCAGGTATTTAATAAATGAGCTCCCTTTCCCATTGCACACCTCTATCCATCCACTGCACCAATGCTGTATCAGTGAAACAGGTCCCTGGGGAATGGTGGCTTGGTAAGATGGAGCAGTGGTTAGAGCCACGTCCCCCTCCACTGTTGACCAGATTCTACAATCCTCATGGCGGGCTCAGGGTCCCCTCTCCTCCCCGAAGCTGCCCTTCCAGAGTGCCTTCTGCATCCCGCAGTCACCATCTGGGCATTCCATCTGCGTTGCACAGTCTCCCCACCCTCCTGTCCGTGTGACGAGGGATCACCAGCTCTCCAGCCCCTACCCTAGCCCTACCCAGCTCCAGCAGCTCCCTCCTCTCCTCTTCCCCTGAACTCTCCCAGAGCCGGCTGTTCTCTTTTTTGCTTTCCTGTCTTTGAACCTGTTGTTCTGGGTGATCATTCCAGTCTCTGCTTGGGGAGCTCTTGATTATCCTCCAAGTGTCATCTCAGTTGCCCCCTCCTTTGTGACATCTCCTGTTCCCACAGCACCTGCCCCAGTTTAGCAGGAGCCCTGGGGCCTTGGTCTGCACCCTAGGCTGAGTTTCTCAAGGGCCGAGCTGGGTCCCTCCATCCTGGCAGCCCCTTCACCTGGCCCAGGCTCCACCATGTGGTTAATACTCCGTCAGTGTGGGCCAGGGTAAGTGTGGTTTGCCATGGCTAGCAGTGGGGTCTCCCTTCGTAGATGCTTCCTGTAAAGGTGGCAGTCCCACTCCAAGGGTGGCTAGCTGGGGTCCTACGGGCACAGGCCTGACCCTGTGTGCAGGCTAGGTGTGTGAGAGGTGGGTGACAGGTGGAGGGCTGATGTGCCCACCCCATCTGGATGCTGCACTTGCACATCCTTGTGTGGATGCCCCCTTGCTGAGCCAGGGGCCAGGACGGAGGCTCTGACACTCACCCCATACCTTCTCCACCTTGCACATGCACAGGGTGAGGGGGAGGACAGGGAAGAGATGAGGAAAGGACCCACAAGCATGAGCACTCGGTGTCAGGTCCACCTCTGTGAGATGGGCATCCTTCAGTCACTTTACAGCTGAGGAAACTGAGGCAACTTCCCGGCCCAGAGCCACACAAGAAGTTATGCAGAGCTAAAACTGAAGCAGGGTTGGTCCAGCCCCGGAGCAAGAATTCTTTTCTTTAGAAGATGCTGCCTTCTGCAGATACAACACAGCCCACAGAAGAGACAGGAGAGGCCTGCGCTGAGCAACTGTACATGTGTGTTCTATGTTTGTATTTCTCCTTCCCACATGGCAGAAGATGGAGGGATAGAGAATAGGTGAGGCCCATTGCTCGGAGGCAGTGGCCAGCCTGTCCTGCAACATGGCTATGTGTAGTGATGGTGGCTGTCTGGAAGGACTCCCTTAGCAGCGATCCCTTTCCCTAACTTAGTGACAGCCCTGGCCCTCTGGAGCGCTGCCATCCCACCAGCCTGCTCGCCTGCACCACCAGGCCTCAACCCCCATGGCACAGAGAGGAGGATGGGAGGAAGAAGTGGGGAAGAAGACCTCCATGCTGAGGAGGGGCGCTCTAGACACCAGGGAAGAGACGAAGGGAGGGGCTGGGACCAGGCTGCTTGGACCAGCACAGCCCAAATCATCAGGGACTTGACTGCTTTTATTTTGAGCAGAATTATATGACTTGAAAAAAACTTGGCACTTGTAGCTTTGCTTTTTGGTGTCTGGAGTTTTTATTTTTTGTGTTTCTTTTTGGTGTGTTATTTTTTTTTTAGCTTTTCGTGAATGTTCCTTTCTTGAAAAGCTCTTGTTTCAGTTGAAATTGAGAGGAAATAGGAATGGTGGGCACCTGTTGGTACAGCTGGGAGGAGGGCAGGGGGAGAGAGACAGGGAGGTGGAGTGGGCAGTGACATCCAGGGATTGGTAGCCATGAAGAAGGCCGGGTTTCCGCCATGCATGGTGAGCTGTTTCTAGAACCTATGTTTCTAGAAATCTGACTCTAGGTAGGACAGGAGCGAGGAGGCCATGGAAAGCTATAAAGGAGGAGAGAAGGCCTTGAGAGGCCTGGCCTGGCAAGGTTAATTGCTTCTTTCCTTCAAGAGGGATTTCATGCCACGTTGAATAAATAAAATACTGTGCAATGGCAAAAGATGCGTTCCATAGTATATTAGATACCACCGCGCTGTTGCCCGCATCTGTCAGCCACCATCAGAGTGACAGATGACTTATCAAAAGCCACTGTGACATTTCCAAATGAGATGTTTTGATAGAGGTGCCATTCAACAGGGCCAAAAGCCCCCATAGAACCTGAATGCAAATGAGGAACATTTGTCACCTTTGTCTCACCTATTTAAAGGTTTTGTGTCTGACAACTGTGCTTTCTCCAGGAGAGCTGAGGAGGGAGAGGCAGGTGGGGCACAGCGGGTGGCAGCAGGGCAGGTGAGAGAGAAGGGAAGAACCGGGAAGGCACGGGATCCCCAGAACCGCAGGAAGTCTGGGGGAATCAGAGACCAGTGAAGGGGCTCTGACTGTTATGGAGAGTCACCCTGTGACTCAGCAGAAAGCAGCAGCAGGACAGAGACAGGCACTGTCTGAGACGGCAGCCCGGGGGAGCCCTGTGAGGTGGGGCGAGTCCAAACTGAACTCTCAGTCCATGTAATGCACACCGGGTTTTGAAGATTTAATTTGGAAAAAGAATGTAATCTAGCTCAATAAATTTATTATTGATGACACTTCAAAATAATGGTTTTGGTATATGGGGTTAATGTTTCTTTTTACTTTTTAACATACCTACTCAAATATTAAAATCACATATGTGACTTGTGTTATATTGCTATTGAACAGTGTTAGCATAAATGGGATTAGGAAGACTTAAGGTTCAAGTCCCATCTCCACTTACTTGGGGGCTCTTAGCATGCAAGTCTAGCTAAGGATAGAGTTGTAAGACAGCATGGGCTGGAGCTGGTTGCTCAGGGGTTGGTGGGTGTGTGAGGGAGCCGGTGGGGAAATGCTAAGAAGAGAAGGTTGGAGAGGAGGCGCCACCGGCACCTGCTGCCGAGAGGAGCCCAAGGAAGGACACAGGTGCCCACATGAATGGGGCCTTCCACAAGGTCAATCCGCTGTTGGATAGGCCTCAGTGCTGAGTCCTGCGACGCAGAATTGGAAGAAGCCTGCACGATGAGCCAATCCTAGGCCCCCAGGAATAGAGAAATCCCTTCCTCCCCCATTCTCTGGTCCGTGTGCTTTCCTGCCCCCAGCACCTCCAGTGCATATCAACGACAAAGTCCTCTATGCGGCACCAAGGGTTTAATTCAGGGGGCCCTGGCCTGCAGGGACTTGTGGCCTCATGGTTACACCTTACCTGCTCTTCAGATGAGAAAGTGAGGCTCAGGGACTCACCATTACTCCATGATGATAACAGGTCTGGACTCAAGCTGCTCCTGGCTAGACCAGAGCCCTTCCGCTAGCTGAGCTGCTTCCACTGCCCTGCTGGCAGAAAACGATGCTGAGCCCTCTCCCAGCTGGTTCCAAGGCAGAATCGTCATGGTGAAAGGTCATGGTGGAACACAGATCCCATGGCAGCCAGGAGGCAGAGCAGGGGAACAGTGCCAGGGAGAAAGGGCCAAAGGACCAGACCTAGACCCCAAGGGCACACCTTCGTGTTCCACGCATCCCCCAGGTGAATCCCAAAGCCAATCAAAGTGA
The DNA here is from genome assembly GCA_004026905.1 of Hystrix cristata. Lineage (NCBI taxonomy): Eukaryota > Metazoa > Chordata > Mammalia > Rodentia > Hystricidae > Hystrix > Hystrix cristata. The sequence goes on along the minus strand of PVJO010004302.1, from coordinate 95,225 downwards.
CGCTGCTCCATGCGGCCCACCACACTCCAGCTCAGGGAAGGAGGAAACCAGGCCAAGGGACCCGATCAAGAAGACCGCAGAGAAAACCAAGGTCAAAGCCAGGAAAAGAACTCAGAATTCCTGATTCCAAACAATGCCTCAAGCAGCATTCACAGAGGCAGATGAGCTTCGGGTCACTCTGCGGAAGGGGCAGAAGCTGGAGCCTGGTCCTCCCCTGACCTGCTGCTGCTGTTCCGGGCGGAGGGAGGGTTCCCACTGAACAGCGACCTCGTGAGGATTGGGGGCTGTGGGATGAACAGCTCCACATTTGGAAGCCACTAGACTGTGAGGTCCTTGAGGGCGGGGAGGGGCCTGACTTGTCTGTGTCCCCAGCACCTGGTGGGGTCCTTAGCACCATGAATGAACTAATGGAAGTGTAAATGAATCAATTCAGCCTACCTGGAAATCAGGCTAAGTGATGGTGGGGCAGAAGACATGGACTGGCACTCCGTGGGCTGCTTTCTTCCCTCTTTCCTGTACCCCTCAATATACCAGGTGGTGTGCTGGGTACAAACCATGAGCAAAAGTAGAAAGATATTCTAAATCCCAACAAAACACACATACACACAGAGAGAAAAAGAGATTCAGAGGAAAAGACAATTAAGCCATAAGAAGAAAGTAGGAAGGGCTGTGTGGTCCTGCTGGCCCCTGACCCATGTGACCTTGGCCAAGTCCTTTCCCTTTCTGGGCCTGAATTTGTCTAGGAGAAGTTAGTGTTAGACTAACCAGTCCAAGGTTATTTCCCTCCTGAGCCCTCCACTCCCGGCTGCAGAGACTCACAGCCCCGTGCTCAGGTGGAAAAAAGCAAGGCTGGAGAGAGGCACCTCATCCCAGGGGGAGGCAGACAGACACTCCTGGAAGTTGGGCCCCCAGAGACTGCACAGCTAGAGGTAACTGGCTGTGACAAGGAGCATGCCAGTAGTCAATTCTGTTCAATAAAACTTTGATTGCCTCTGAGCCTGGTAAACAGGCCGCTCCCCTGTGGCCAGAGGTGCACTCTTCCCTCTCCTCTTCCTGCTGCCCAGGCCACCCCTACCACATCCCTCAGCCTCGGCCTCAGGGTGGGCAGCTGAGGGTTAAATGCCTGCTGGCAGGTGAGGGCCCCAGGCCTAGGGGCAGTGGGAGGAGGAGGGAGCCGGAATCACTTAGTCCTCATTAGTCCAAATTAAAATCAGGAGTGAGATGACAATTACAATTTGCAGTGGGCTAATTGTTTTTCCTCAGAAGCTGATCGTTCTGCAGATTGGGGAAATTAATTGTTTGAAGTCCCAGGTGGATTGGCTTTGAACCCAGTGGAGGCGGGCAGGCCCTGTCTCCACCTCATCACCGCCCTTAGGGCAGCCAACCGGCAATGACTTCCGCCCTTCCCCTTCCTCAGGCAAGGACAGATTAAGGACCCGGGTTCCTAGTAGTCCTTTCCACACTGGCAGAGAGGCAGGGATGGAGGGGACGGGCTTTGATCTGCCTGATGTTGCCTTCAATCAGCCCACAGGGGTGGTGTAGGGTCTCAGAAGCCTCTTCAGATCTGCCATAAATTCCCATTTCCACCAGGCACCAAAAGCCACTGTGACATTCATTCATTCATTCAACAAACATCAACAGCCTACTATGTGCCAAGCACTGTTCAAAGGGCAGCTGCAGTGCATTGTACAGACACAGTCCCTCGTACAGACACAGTCCCTCCTCTTTTGGACTCGACAGGGCAGTGGGTAAGTGGACAATAGCTGTAAATAAATGTGATGTCCAAGAGTAGTAAGGCCCTGGAGGAAATGCAGTAGACAGAGCCTCCAAACACCTCCACACCTGCATTCCCAGAGCATTACATGGTAAAAGGCACCCTGAAGGAGTAATTAAGGTTACAGACTTTAAGATCAGAGTGTGTCTTGGATTGCCTGGGTGGGACAGCTCTATTCCCATGAGTCCTTTCCCCAGCTGGAGGCAAAAGAGGGATGCCCAGAATGCAGGACCGGATATCCTCTTGCTGGCCAGAAACAGGAAGCTGTATGCAAGGCAGTAAAGAGGTAACTGGCTAAGGGTGGCCTTCAGCTGATAGCCAGATGTGAGACAGGAAACCAGGACCTCACCCTACAGCCACCAGGAACCGGCTACCACCAGCCCCCAAGAGGAGCTCCAAGGTGCATTTCCCCGGGGCCTCCAAGGTCTAGCCTCGCTGACACCTTGGCTTCTGCCTTTTGAAGCCTGGAGAAACCAGCCAGGTTCACCCAGATGGACTTCTGGGCGGCAGGGCTGTGTGATGACAGGCGCATGTTGCCTTTGGCTGCTGTACTGGTGGTGATCTATTACAGCGTGCATGAAAAAGTGGCTCGGGAACAGATAGGGTAGCCGGACAGAAGGACTTGGTGCTGTTTTAACATGGCGGGCTCTTTGACAAGGAGACTTGTGAATTGAGATCAAAATGCTGCAGAAGTGCTCGCTTCGGCAGCACATATACAAAATGCTGCGAAAACAGAACAGAGAGACCGATTTGTCCCTGTTCCCATTTCAACACTGAAATCCTGCATCCCCTAAAAACCGCTCTGCTCTGGGGACCCGACATAAGGCATGGGTGCAGCCGGGGAAGGAATCTGAGGCAGGAGCTCTGAGGCAGGTCACACAGGACTGAAGGGGGACTGAGCAGTTCTAGCTGAGGAGCCCCATTCTCCCAGCTGCGGGGCAGAAGAGTTGCTGCCGCCCGCCCTAGCCCTGGGCTACCCCTCTCCACACCTCCCTTCCCCAGCTGGCCCCTGCAGGTGCCCAGGTATCTCCGTGTGCCGGGTACAGGTGCCTGCCACCGCATTCCCCAGCAGGATGCTGGCGCACCGCCAAGCAGCACGCAGCAGGGGGAATTTTTCAAGCCGTCTTTAATTAGTGAGACAATAGGAGGCTGGGAAGAAGAGAAGACAGAGGTTGTGGACTGCTTCATGCCCTGTCAAAACAGTGGCTATGTGCTTGCAGAATGCCAGGCAGGGAGAGGGAGTCGGAGAGGGAAAGCAGAGATGGGCAGTGGGCTCCCAGGCCCTCTCCTCTGCCCCCTGGGCTTCGACCTCCGCCTCTGTGTTAACCGGCTCTCTCCCAGACCCACCCGGCTCCTCCCATTTGTTTGCAGCCAGGGAAGAAGCGGCTGTTTAGGATCTGGGCAGAAAGGCAGAGCTGTGCAATGAGGAGAGGAAAGAAGGACCGCGTTAGGATTTTGGCTCTTTGTCTCGTTATCTGTTTGATGTCTGGCAAGTTAATTGCTCTGGGTCTCAGTTTTCTCTTCTGTACAATTAGAGTAATAATACCTGCTTTGCAGGGTGGTTGTTGGAAAGATTAGAGATTCAGAAAGTACCGCATATGGAGAAGGTCCTGGTTAAACGGTGGCCATGTCCATTCTGAGAGCTGCACCTCCCATGCTCGAGCCCAGCCCCTAACACATTTCTCAACCCAGAGTGTGTCCAGGAGTCACCCAGAGCCCATCCCAAACCTCTCAACCCTCATTCTGCAGGTCTGGAGCTGGAATGCAAAACACTGTAGACTGAGCCTGCTCCTCAGGGGGCGATCCTGATGAGGCAGCTGGGTTCCCCCTTGCCGTCCCAGGTCAGGCATCATGAAGGTTCTAAATTCATCCGTAGATTAATCCATTGATGAGTTCTTAGAGCGATGGATGTATGAGGAGGCAGGGCCTATGTGAATGAATGAAGCAGGTCACTGGGGTGTGGCTTTCAAGTGTATATTTTGCCCCCTGCTCCTGTGTCTGTGTCAGAAGCCACCTCTGCAGGTGGAGAGAGCTGGTGCGAGGTGTCTTCCCCCACCTCCTGACGGCACCAGGGCCTGTCCCTTGGGCAACTTCCACATCCAAACAAGGTGAGCTGGTCCTCAGAAGGCCAGAGCTTCCAAAGAAAAGGAAGACATGGCACCCAGAGCAGAGCAGTGACTTGTGTAAGGGCACACAGTGGGACCCTGGGTTTCTGATTCTCATCATAAGATAAAAGTACACAGCTACACGAACTGGTCCCACTCGACTCTGAAGTTCTGAATTTCAGGAATGATCTACCACAGGAGTCGGCTTTGCTGGCCTCAGGCTGGAGACCCCAGAGGGAAGCCAAAGCTGTCCGCCTTCCTCATGGCTAATCGTGTTAGCTTTCTGCCACTGTGACAAAATACCTGAGAAATACAAATACAACTCAAAGGAAAAAAGGTTTGTTTAGGCTCACAATTTCACAGGCTTATGTCCACAGGCAGCTGGCTTCATCGTTTTTAGCCCTATGGCAAGAGAGACCACTGTGGTGGAAGGGTGCGGCAGCAGAAACTGCTCTTGGCAGCCAGGTAGCAGAGAGGGAATTGGAGGCTGGGGGCAAAATATACCCTTGAAAGCCACACCCCAGTGACCTGCTTCTTTCATTCACATAGGCCCTGCCTCCTCATACATCCATCGCTCTAAGAACTCATCAATGGATTAATCTACGGATGAATTTAGAACCTTTGTGATGCCATCACTTCCCAAAGCCCATAAGCTGGCAACCACGTCTTTGACACAGTGAGCCTCTTGGGGACCATTCTAGATCCCAACCTTAACACTCACACTTCTCTGATTTCTGGGACAGGAGGTCCCCTCCTCACTTGTCAAGGAAAGATAGGCTGGCCCGTCCTGGCCACTTCATATTCAGTAGGAACTATTCGTCTTTATGTGTATTAATACACACAATCCAACCAAAGCCTTATGATGCTTTTATCCTCATCATAAATGGCAAACCAAGATACAAGAGATTAAACTGCACAACTAAAGCTGGGATTTGAACCTTTCCAATCCGGCCTCAAAGTCTGTGTGCTTAACCACTGAACAACACGATCCCTCATGTCATACTTCAGTTTTCTCCTCTTATTTTCTTTTTTCTGCCTCCTTTTCTTTCTCTTTCTCTACATTACCTCTGCCATGGAGTCTATGCCTGCTCTCTGCCAGCCATGGGAGATAGATATACAAGATGACGCCCGAGCCCTGGCCTCTGTCCTGAGAAAGTTCTCAGCCTAGCAGGACAGACAGACAGATGCTAACAGATGTGACTGCAGCCCCAAGGCCTGTGAGATGGAGGACAGGGACATCTTGCAAAGTGGGGAGATGGCATCTGAAGTAGCCTGGCAGCTTCAGAGCTCCACACCTGCCTCCTATAGAAAATCTATTTCCATTTGCTCAGCATTTCTCTTCTGCTGCTAGCTCTCTGTATCTGCGTGTAACAAATGTTGAAAAATGAAAAAAAACATAAACATTCGGAGAGAATTTAAAGAACCTTCTTTCCCACCTCCCAGTGCCCTTTTTCCAGTCTGTTTCCTGTGGTGCTCAACATTCTTAGCCTTTGTTTCTGTCCCTGGGTCTCTCTGTTTTCCACCTGGTCTTGGAAGAAGAGTACATCCTTGAGTTGCTTTCAGAAAAAGAAGTAAATTTCTTAAAAATTTGCATGTTTGGAAATGTCTTTATTCAGCCTGCATAGTTAATTGCTAGTTTGATGGGACATTTTTATGGATATAATTTCACACCGAAAAGAACTTCCCCTAGCAGGTGTCAAGACATTCCATCATTTACTTGCTGCCAGTTGCTGCCGAGAAGTCTGCTGTTTTTCTTTTTCTTTTTTTTTTAATTTTAAACCAAGAACATGTATTGGTACATTCTACATACAATGGTCACATTAATTACATTTATTCTGTACCTATACATGATGCATCTTGGTAAGTCTGCTGTTTTTCTAAAGCCTGTCTTTTTCCTCCGATCTTCACTGCCTCCCTGACATTCTGAAATTTCAAAATGCTGTGTCTTCATGGGGGTCTTTTTTCGTTTTGTTTTCTCTGAGATGGGATCTCACTACGGTGCTCTGATTGAGTTTTGGTGGAGTCTTTTTCCAGGAACTGTGCAGATCACCTAGTGGATACTTGCACCGTGGAAAGCAATCATCTTCATTTAAGGAAACGGAACATATCTTAAATTTCCGGGGTTCGCTCTTCTTATGCCTCTTTAAAAAGCAATAATCACCCAAAATGTGTCCATCAGCTGACAAATGGATTTTTAAAACACACTATATCCATTCGGGGAAATATTATTATCCAGCCACAAGAAGGAATGAAGTAATGACACATGCTATGACACATTCTATAGCATGGATGAACCTTGAAAACATTATGCTAAGTGAAAGAGGCCAGGTGCAAAAGACCACGTATTAGATGATTCCATTCACATGACATGTCAGAATAGGCAAATCCATAGAGGCAGAAAGTGGATTAATGGTTGCCAGAGGCTCAGAGGACAGAATGAGTGACTACTTATGGATATGAGGTTTCTTTTTGCCTGGAATAATGAAAATATTCTAGAATTAGGTAGTGGTGATGGTTGCACAAATTTGTAACTACACTGAAAACCATCGGGTTGTACGCTTTAAAAGGCTGAGTTTTATAGTACATGAGTTACATATCAATTTTTTTTAAAAGTCCTGTGTTCTTGTTTTGTGGGCGTAATATCCTCTTTCAGTTCTTGGTGGATATCAGTTACGTTGGTGGTGGTGTCTGTGATTTTTTAGGTTTCCTCCCTACATAGTACTAGCTTTCTTCAAATTGTTGTTTTCTGTTTGTTTTGGCTTATGTTGTTTTATAGTACATGCTTTCCTCAAAAGTCTTGGCCAGGGGCTCATATTTACAGTGAGACATTGGAAGTCCTGGGCAGAGCTTCTTAACTGGTGGGTCTCGCCATGGGAGGATTCAGTGGGAGTCCCCTCAATGTCGCCATTTGTCCAGGTATCAGCATTCCTCATTTGGCTTGCAGACTTTCAGCAAATCCCCATCCCCATTCATATGTAAAGCTGTTATGGTTTGTGTCTAGATGTCCCCCTAAAGCCTCATGAGGTCACAGGTGGGGTTTTTTAGAGGTAGTTGAATCTAGCGTGTGTGATGCTGGGATTAAGGGTATGTGATCACTAATCCAATCCATGGATTGGTTTGGCGCCACCCTAATCCTGACAGCCTGGATAAGATACAAAGGGCAGAAAGAAGCTGCTAAGGCCCCTTTCTTGCCTTGCTGCCTTCTGCCTGTCTGCCATGCCACCCTGCCTTGGATCTAGCCAATTATGAACTGAGACCTCTACAAACTGTAAGCCAAACCTTTCCCCTTTAACTTTGGATGTTGGGTATTTTGTCTCAGCAATGAGAGAAAAGTAACTAAGACAATAGTGGTGTCCCCAAGTCCTCCTCCTTCTCAGTTCAGTCTCTCTGGAAAGTAAAGTTCTCTCTGGGATGCTGTGGGGTAAAGCAGAGACAGTCATGTGGTGAAATGGGGTGAGGAAGTGATCTGGGGTAGCACTCTCCTGTTCGGAGGCCTACTCCAGACCTTATCTTCAGGTGCCAACAATTGTCAGCCTTTCTGTGGTTTTATGCAGGAAATCTGCCCATTTCTCCTGGACTTCTCTCTTTTGTGGGTCTTTCTAGGTTCTTCTTTTCAATTCAAGTCAGTTAGCGTCTCAGCTTCCAAAACTGGATTGCTGCTGCTTGTTCACTTCTGTCTCTTCTCCTTTGCCCTGTGAGCTTGATCTTTCTTCACTCCTTTACTCTTGTTTTAGTGTGGGTTTTGGAAGGAGCAGAGTCACATGGATGTGTTTAGCCCACTGTGTTTAATGGGAAGTCCCTTCTAGCTGTTGTCCTTTGGAAGGGGCAGCAGGTACTGACACATTCAGATTTATTATAACATGGCTTCTGTAATTGTGACCAACCAGGATCTGACACCAACAAGTATGTACTGCTCACCCGCAAGTGCTGCAAACTGATGCAGGGAAACCCCCTGGCCAGCTGCAAGTGAGGGGACCGTGCCCTCACTAGCCGCCCTATTACATTCCTTGGTTATACGTTACTGCATTTTATAGGGGAAATTATATGGTAGTCTCTAATTCATAGAGTCATGAAGGGCTATGATGTATCCCTCGAGAATGTCAAGAAGGGGCTACTGTACCTCTGTTACTATGGAAACTAGTTCCCTGGTGGCAATCAGGCTTAGCAACATCCACAATGGTGTGAAACACACGGATTTCGGCTCTGGTAATGGACAGAGAGCAGTCCCTGGAGAGAGGGTTACACTCCCTGTAATGACTAGCCACATCCGCCAGGATGTCTCCAGGGTCTCCTTCCAGCCTGAGTACTTTGCATGGGGGTTGGCCCAGAGTGCTTCAGCTCAGAGGAAAAGAAGGGAGGGCTGAGTTAGGATCTGGAATCATCAGGTGCCTGGAACTGCTTCCTAGGACTTCTGCATCATGGTCACCCGGGAGAGAGAAAGGGTTGTCTCAGGGCTCTTACGGTGGCCAACAGTTCAAATCAGCTTTCACGATGTGCATGCGTGTGGTAGATAGTTCTAAAGATACCTGTGTTTGACTTTGGAATGTACTGCAGCCCCCCACATATTACGCAAATGAGTTAATATGTATGAAGTGCTTAGAACAGCCTGGCTCATGGTAAGTGCTTTATAAGTGTTTGCCATTATTATTATTATTATTATTATTATTATTATTATTATTGCTAAAATTGTATTTAGTTTGGGTTTATGTGAAAACAAATTTGTATTCCCTGCCTCTTGGCAACTCCTTTAAGAAAAAAAATGGATGGGATAGAGACCCGGCGATGAGGAGTTCCTGGGTCTTGGGTCCCTTTTTACATAATAGGGTATAAGCCACCACCTAAATATTTTCTTTATTGCTTCCCCCTTCACTGCCTGAACTCATTCTCTGCCAGCCCCGCTCCTTGAGCTGATGCCGATGAGCTGCAGAGGAACTGCTGGGCTCTTTCTCAGGCTCCTCACGGCTGCTCCCTCTAGCTCCAGGCAGACAGGAGGCCCTTTTTCTCCTTCCCTACTTCGTTTCTATCATGAAAGTCTAGCCCTCACCTTGCGATGCCCTTGGCCTGCCCCCGGCCCTGTTCCACCCTCCGGTATACTCGCTGATCTCCTGTTCTCCTATCACCCTCTCTGGTCCTTCCAGGGGCTCTTCCTTCCTTCTGCAGATGCATCATCCACCTCTCCTTGCCATCCCTGTCACCATCACCATCAGTACTTTCTTTTCCTCTCCTGGGCTGGGAGTGCCTAAGATCCTAAGATTTCACTGATCTTTATAGTTTGAACATGTAGCATCCTCTTTCTGTGCTGCCCCATTTCTCTGATACCAGCCTGGTGTCCTCTGCACACTCCTCCTCTTACACACACACACACACACACACACACACACACACACACACGCACACACACATACACACGGCCCCTAGCTTCCCCTCAGAGCCTGCCAGGTTGCCCCTCTGCCTGACTGTGTGGGAAGGAGCCCGTGCTTCCTGTCACCAGGAGAGCCTTTCCAACCTCAGCTGCAGGAAGAGGCTGAAACAGGTTCACAACCTAGCATGTCAGGACTGATACCTACTGATGAGGAGTAGGCTTGTTCAGAGCAATTTCCATCTCATTTGTCTCTTCATTTGTAGCTTAAATTGGCCAATTTCATCTGCAATGTGCCTGGACTCTGGCAATCCACACACTACAAATGAGCGTCCCTAGCAGTGGTCTCAAGAGGGAGATAGGGGAGCTGGCCCGGGTCCTCCCCAGCTGCAGAGCTTCCGGTGTGGAGAGCTGCACAAGGCTGGGGGTGGGGAGGACGCAGGCAACTGCAATGAGAGAGCTTTTGGATTATGTCTGGGAAACATGAAGTTGTTTGCCCTTGAAAGAGTAGCTAGCACTGACATAATGTGCAGAGAAAGAAGTCAAATGCTCCATTCATATGAAATTTAAAAACACAGAAAACTAATCTATGTTGCTAGCACTCCAAATAGTGATTAGCTCCTCGGGTTATACAGTATGAGGAAGCAGGAGTGGGTGGAAATGTTCTATATGTTCTATGCCTTGATCTGAGAGTGGTAACGTGAGTACACTGCACACCCATGTACAAAATCATCCAGATGCACACTTAGGACATTTTCTTCACTCTGTGAGTTCTACCTCAGTAAAAATGGGGGAAAAGTCACACCAATGGTTTTCAAACTTTACCATACATAAGAATCCTGTGGGAGCTCGGTGTAGTGATACATGCCTGTAATCCCAGCACTCCGGGACGCTGAGGAAGGAGAATCACAAGTTTGGGCCCAACCTGGACAACTTTGCAACTTAGTGAAACTCTGTCTCAAAATAAAAAATAAAAAAGGGCTGGGAATGTAGCTCAGTTCAAAGACCCTAAATTCAATCTCTAGCACCAAAAAGAAAAAAAAGCTTTCTGGACCCTGAGATCTATTAAGTTAATCTGGAGTGCTATCTGGGAATCTGCATTCATTCATTCATCCATCCATCCATTCATTCATTTATTGTTTTTTTTGAGACAGAATCTCACTATGTAATGTAGTTCAAGCTGGCTTTGAATTCACTATGTAGCCCAGGCTGGCTTGGAACTCATGGCAATCCTCCTGCCTCAGCCTGCACAGGCATTACACCACACCCAGCTCAGCATTTAAAAACTGTCCTTTCTTCCATCCCCAAGCCCAATTTTGAGGCAGGAGGTCCACGGACCAGACAAGATGGTTGCGGTTGGAGGGTTGGACATCTGCCTGGCCAAATGGTCCAAATGGCCTAAGTGTCATCCTGCTGGGAGCCATGAGGGCTGCTGGGAGCTTAAAGGCTCCCAGATGCCCTTGACAGGAAGGCTGCAGCAGAGGAAGCACTGTCAGAATCAATTGCAGAGGTAGCAGCAGGAAATGAGGGGCTGCTCCTGGGCCAAGTAGATCGGCCCAGGAAGAAGATCCGCTCATCAAGGATGAGAATTTCTCTCCAGTACTCCTGTCTCCAGGCACCTGCCCCAGAATCACTGGGCAAACCTCATGGTGGAGCAGCTGGAGAGAGCTGGCCCCGACAGATGGGGCGTGCCACGGGATGGCCAGCCTCTGCAGGCTCTGCAGACTGCATTTGATCCATCCTGCGTTCCTCAGTGCACACTTGCTGTTTGGCAGCAAGCAGAAATTCACAACTAGGCTAAAGATGAGACCCTAGGGAGGGTGGAAACCACATGGCATTTCCAGAGATAAATGGTAAGACTGGCTGAGAGTCTGGAAATGTGTGCAAACAATGTCTTCAGAGCTGCCCTTGACTCGAAAGCCTGGGAGGGCTAGGATGTGTGTGTGTGTGTGTGTGTGTGTAGGGAGGGGGGAAACATTTGGGGGCACTGACATAAGCAAACAAGTGCTATTCTATCCAATCCTAGAGTATGGTTTACTTGGATCCACTTTGCAGATGATGAAGCTAAGAGTAGGAGAAATCCAGCTTGTCAAAGTCCACAGTTCCACAAACAGTGGGATTAGAACTCTGGTCCATAGGACTCAAGCTCCAAGATCTCTCCATATTGCCTGCCATCACTCCCCACTCAGCCTCTAAACAGTGATGGGGCATTTAAGAATTTTCTCAATGTGGCATACATCTATACTGCCAGCACTCTGGGAGGCTGAGGCAGGAGGATCACAAAGTTTGAGCTCAGCCTGGGCAACTTAGTTGACTTAGCAAGACCCTGTCTAAATAAAAATAAAAATAAAAATAAAAATTACCAAAAATTCTGGTTCAAAAAATTGCATAATATTCTCTCAGACATTATCTGATTTTCATAAACACCTTTTATAAGGCGATGGTAAGTCCTATTCTTTGGACAAAAATTTGATCTTCAGTTAAAGAATAATAAGCCCAAGTTCAAACAGTTGGTTAGTTTCTGGGACCTGGAACTTAAAATTCAGATGGCTCTAGAAATGCTTCAATTGTTTGCCTGGAAACTGAGAAACACACCTTAGTCCTGTCATAAGACTGGGGATATCTGTAGCTTCCCCTTCTTTTCAGAAGGAGAGAGCTGATTTCATGATTAGTACAATCTGGTTTTCCTAAACCCCTTTCTGCTCTCTGAAAGGCTCAGGGGACTGAGCTGGAAAAGATGGCCCCAGGATGGAAGTGGGGCTCCAGAGAGCTTTGGTGAGTGCTTGGAAGTTACACTGGGTGCTGAGGTCAGAGATGAGACCGGAAGTCCATGTTTCCTCAAGTGGTTCATTTCTAGAGGGCTTGAAAGATGTTCCTTCAATCTCATGTCTTCCTCCTTAGGTGCCCTCCCTGCATTTTTCATGGGCCACGAACTGATAGGTGCCACAGGTGTAAGGAAGCATCGCCAATACTGGGGCAGATGGGGGAGGAGGACAGGGCAGTGGCCTGGGACCCCATCTCTTTCCTCTGGCAGAAAGCCTCTAGAGTCATCTGCTCATAGACCTGGAGCATGTCAGCAAGGACACAGGTAGGGCAGGAGTGTGTCATATTGGATCACAGCCCTGACGCCATCCAGCCCTTTTCCTTTTCTAACCTGGCCATTAGGAAGCCACATACAACAGTGAGGAATGCAGAGTAGGAAGCTGTGTTCTGGTGTCACCTAAAGTATCTGGGTTCATTGACTGCGCCAAGTCTTGAAATAGTGGCAGCCATCAAGAACCCTGTAGTTGGGCTGGGGATTTAGCTCAGTGGTTAGAGTGCTTGCCTTGCAAGCACAAGGCCCCAAGTTCGATCCCCAGCACCAAAAAAAAAAAAAAAAACAACCCTGTAGTCTGTATGTACACATATGTGGGGATCATTCACTTCTTCTCTGCAGCATACGTTCGTGTGGTTTTCTCCTCACTGCCCACTGGACTCTAGGAAATGCACCCCACATCCTCCAAGTCAAGCCAAATGACACCAACGATCAGGGCTCTCGAGCTATCTCACCTTCCCAGCACATGTGGAAGCGCCACTTGGCTCACCCTGGGAGCTGCTTGCTGTGTCTGTTTCCTTGGCTTCTCCACTGTCTGCGCCCTGCCTCCCATTACCTCTCTAATGGAGAGGAGGGCACAGTCCCCCAAAGGCCAGCTTTCATCTTCCCAGCCTGACCCTCTCGGAGGCTATTAAGCTGCTGTGGCCAGATGGAGGAGGGGAGAAAAATGAAAACAGTGCATAGGGAGCAGCGGAGGGCAAACGGGACACTCAGAACCGCATCCATTCCTGAGTCGGCCAAGGAGAAACAGTTCTGAGCTTTCGAGGGGGTGAGCTCTCTTAGACAGCAAGGCCCGGGGAATGGGCTTCTGAGCTGGGCTGTCCAGGAAGAAGCCAGGCTGGGAGGGGTGCTCTGCAGTAGGCTGAGGTCACTGCTGTCCCCCTTGATTAAAACATTAGAAACCGTCCCTTCCCACAGCATCCTAGAAGGAAATACAGAAGCTGGCAGACGGGCCCTATTATAGATTCATGATGCCAGCTTCCGCCCATCCTCTCTGCTGTGATCCTTTTATTTCTCTCTGGCTACTGCCCCAGCACACCCTGCACAGCCCTTTCGAGATCTGCTTCTCCCTGTGCTCCCATCTGCACCCTGTCCTCTGAGCAGATGACCTTGCCGACCTCATGGGGCTGCTGGAGGCCTCAGGTGTGACCTCCTTTGCGCCCATCTCTGTGCCACCCACATCTCCATCCATTCTGCCTCATGGGGGAGAGGTTTCCACCTCTTAAAAACCAACCTCATCCCTTCCCTCACCCTCAGGAAACTCAGTCCTTTGTCTACCTTTCATCCATCTTGAAGAACAATAAAAAAATTGGCCTGTCACTCCTTCTATGCACAGACCCTCCTGCTCCAGCCTCTGTGAGTTGGTTTTCGGTCTCACCTCTCTTCTCAATCCAACATTTCCCAGCTCCCAGTCCCTGGGAACTCCTGATGGGAGCAGCCAGCATGGCTGACAACTCAGGCCCTCCAAGTGCCCATCCGCCGCCTGGGATCCATCGTCCCCTCCCCATCACAGGCTCTCTGACCAGCTCATACAGTCTCCTGTCACACTGTCAGTGTTAACCCAGGGTTAACCCATCTCTCTCTCTGATCTTCTCCCCATTCAGTTTCCTCAAGCACCAAATTCCCACTTGCATCCTTCACACACTCAGAAATCCTACATCAGACATGGCTGTGGCCCCACTTCGTCACAGTCCATTCTATCTCCCCAACCATCTTTCCATCTGGATTAGTCTGCTTTCTATGATTATTAGAAACGTCTAAGAAAATCAAATCATACAGAGAAAGGCTCTTTGGGGTGACAGAAGGGGACGTTTCCCTCCATGATCCTTCGGCCCCATTGCTCTGGGCGTGTGAGGAGGTAGCACAGCATGGCGGGAGCATGGGGTGGGGCACTTAGGAGATGTCATCCAAACCATAGCTCCATCTCCTTGGGAAGGTGAGTCTTCAGTCCTCTCTCCGAAGTTCCTCTACCAGCAGAGCACTTCTGCATTCACAGGGGCCTGAGGTACAATCCCAAATCCCCTGCCCAAGCTGGACTCGGTGGAGTATGCCTATAGTTCCAGCACTTGGAAGGCTGAGGCAGGCAGATCACCATGAGTTCAAGGCCAGGCTGGGCTACATAGTGAGTTCAAGGACAGACTGAACTACATAGAGAGACCTTGTCTCAAAACACACACAGACACACATACCCCCTGAACAAAAAAACCAAATGGCGCGCCCAAAGGCTGCAATTACTCTGAAGTCTCATTTTAAACTTCTCGTGACTTCCATACTAGACCTGTCCTTGCCTTCCTGTAACATTTCCTCCCTGAGCCTCTGCACAAGTGCAGTTATGGCCACTGAGGAGCACGATCCTAGCCTGTTCTTCCAGAGCCAGTGTGAGCCCCGCTCCTCTGGGACACTCCCTCCCTTACGCCTGTTAACTACCACTGGGCTAGTCCTGTCGGATTGAGGTTGGCATCTAATTATCCTGCATGGCTCCAAGGTGAGTCAAGCCCACTGGCAGGTCCCGAAGGCAGTGCCACAGTCTTACCCTCCTATCCCTCCTATCTGTGGCCCATGGTATGGCCTCCACTGGCCAAAACCACAGGTTCCTTCAAGGCCACAGGACAATTTCCGGACACCCTCAGAATGGGGCTAGGTAGGCGCTCAAGCAACCTGCCTTCCAGGTGCTATGCCCAGGGCGAGACTAGTTCAACTTGGGGTTCCTTTCCAATCACTTAATTGCATTTGGCTCTCCACACCTGAGGGGAAGGACTTCCAACAGCTCCACAAATCCTCCTTAATTAAACCTGAGGCCCCCGCTGCGTGGCAATAATGTGTCACCTCTTCCTAAAGCAAAAACACCCCTGCTGACTTTTCAGCTTAGGGTGGGCATGTGCAGGTCCCCGCCAATTGTTTCTGCAGACTGTATCAGCACAGCCTGAGCCAGCACTGGCTGGGAGGGCAGCGGTGGCAAAAGGCAGGAGCTGGAAAGGTTGCTTTGCCTTTTGATAAAATGAGCAACCTGCAAATTAGATGTAAAATACCATGCAAATACGGCACATATTAATTCGAAACCAATAGCTTTGGGCATTTTAGGCAATAAAATGCCAGACCTGTATGCGATCATATTTACTGTCCCAATTTTCCTTTCCTGATACTCCAAGTAAAACCAAAAGTGCAGATATCAAGTAAGATAATGAGAGGGATATACTATATTCCTCACATGAATGTTTAGGTGCAGATTGAATTGGACACGACCGCTACCAAATTAAGTGTGGATGCCATTCACCCACATCCTCACTGGCAAACCTACTATGTGTAACATGCTGTGCTGAGTGCCAAGAGAACAGCATAAAGTACCCTCATGCAGTTGAGCTCAGCACACCTATTACTAAACATTTATTAAATGCCACTTACTAATCATGTGACCCGAGGCAAGTTTGTTTCCTCACTTACAAAATGGGCAAGGCAAATGTCCACAATGGTGACTGGTTACAGTATGCCACTCAGCAGCAGAGAGGAACAAACTACTGATACAACAATTTGGATGAACCTCAAGGAAATTATGTTGAGTGCAAAAAAGCCAATAGCAAAAACATCACAGCCTGGATGATTCCATCTATATGCCACCTGGAAATAATATAATTATAGAGATGGAGAACAGATTGGTGTTTGCAGAAGTTAGGGACGGGGAGTGTGTGGCCCCAGAGCAGGTAGCAGAAGAAACCTTGCAATGGTATAGTTAAGTATCTTGGTTGTGGCAGTAGTTACACAAAGCTACAGACACACAGTGGGTGTGAAATTTGGATAAACTCTATGGATTGTATCAATGTCAGTTATCAGTTTCCTGTCTTGCGTGTGTGTGCGTGTGCAGTGCTGGGGATTGAACCCAGAACCTTTGCACTGAGCTATATCCCCGGCCCTTTTTTGTACTTTTAAATTTTGAGACAAGGTCTTGCTAAATCAGGCAAGATGTTACCATGAGAAGAGGCTGGATGAAGGGTTCTCAGGACTTTCCTGTACATTTCTTTATTCCTCCCTTGAATCCATACTTATTTTAAAATAAAAGTTGCTCTGAGTATTCAGGGAGTTAAAATTAAGCACTTCAATGGCATCTAGAACATGGCAAGCCTTCATTATGTGTTATTGGATTGCTACGACTGCAGGCCAGGCACCGGAGCACCTGTGTGAATAACTCAGCCTGTGTCTAACTACGGCAGAGGAGAAAGTCCCGGCAAAGAGGGGCAGTTAGGAGAATATGTGGAGTGTGCTGAGCACACGGGAGGGTTCTCTGGGCCTAGGGAAGGTTTCCTGGAAAAGCAGTTCCTAGAGGTGAGTGTGGAAGTCCGTCAGGAGTGAGCTCAGAGAGGAGATGCGAAGGGCCCCGGCAGGGAGGAGTCTGAGAAAGGTGAGCAGTGCGAGGCTGCGGTGCTGTGCTGGGCGGGGAGCAGGGCCCGCAGGTCTCCTCGGGCATTTGGAGGCAGCAGCAGGAGGCAGTGAGGAGCTGGCAGAGGAGGCCAACAAAGGGCAGGTGACTGGGGAGTAGCTACCGCCCTTCATCGGCTTCACCTGTCTTTGCTCTTTGCTCCTGGTATCCCGGAGTACTCTGTCCCTGCAGCGTATTGGGAGGCTACAAGGATCTATGAGAAAAGCGAGAGGCCAGCTGGTTTGGCACAGCCGGCTTAACTGCAGCCAGGCTACTCCAAACCAGAGCGCACACTCCATCCAGACACACCCTCCTTCCCAGCCAGAGTAGGTCTGTCTTCGATGCTACACTCCTTCTATTACTGTGGGTGATCGCACACTTGCAGCAGCCTCTCTTCTATAGGCGTCAACATGCGGCAATAGAGAGGGCCTGGAAGTGGGGCCACAGCACCAGTGAGTGCTGTGACTGCGGTGAGCCAGCAAGCCCTCAGAGCCGCAGCTTCCCCCACTGTGAAACAGGTGATCCGCAGGAGCAGGGCGGTCAAGCGCGGTAATATGTTTGAGAGAGTTTAGTAGGTTGTGAAAGGCTATTCAAATATGAATGATTGTTGCTATGGTTCCTGAAAGAACTATTGGTGAGGAGAAGCCTATAAGGGGAACAGGGACTATCCTTTGAATCTGGGCAGGCCTTTAGCCAGCTGGGGGTGGAAGGGGGACAGGAGGGGGAGACCCACTGGCAAGGCATGGTCACCAGGTCTACCACCACCACCATTCATGAGCATCTGTCCCTCCAGCTTTTTCCACGGGATCCATTTTGTGCTTAAAGACCTCTTCTTCATGAATTCACTCCCCAGTATCTTTAAATGTGGAATCTGCTCCTAAACACACCAGTGATAGAAGGTGACCAGATAGGGTCTCTATCCTCATTAGGCCACAGTCTAGAGCCCAAAACAGGCTTATTTACCTAATAAGCACCTGGTGACATGTCATGATGTGTGTTATAAAGGAAGCTGACAGGACATTGTGGGCATTTAACAGGGTGGGTTAAGCCACCTTGAACCAGCAAGCTGGGTAACATCCCGGAGGCACAGGGAGACTTTTCTAAGGAAGGCTTATTTAAGCTTAAATCTGAAGGGTAACCTGGATTTAGGGAGAAGCTGGGATAGGCAGAGTGACAAGGGTCAGAGGACAGCACGTGTAGAGGTCATGAGGACCAAGGAACTGCAAGTGGCCCGTGCACCCAGTGCAGAGCAAGAGGAGGGAGCAGGGCAGACGTGGGCCAGATCCTTCTGGGGCTGTCCCCTGGTCACTCTAAGCAGCGCTGAGCTGCTGAAGAGTTCTGAGGTGATGGGAGAATGTGGCTGCGTCTGGTCTGTGTCCTTGAAAGGTCATTCCAGCAGCAATTCAGAGGCCAGAGTGGAGGTGCAGGGGTGGACATAGTTGATGAGGGCGATCCCAGTGTTCTGTGCAGGAGGTGGGGGCAGCCTGAACCAAAGTTGACCTGTGGAGCTGGGCAGGGTGGTGCCTGTAATCGTAGCACTGTGAGAAGTGGAGGCGGGGAGACTGCAAGTTTGAGACTCTGTCTCAAAGTTTAAAAAAAATTAAAAAGCGTTGGGGATGTAGCTAAGTACAAAGGCCCCGGGTTCAATTCTTAATACTGAGAAAAAAAAAATAGAGCTGTGGAGATGGGAGAAATGAGGGGAATGAATCCAGGTGCAGTTTCAGAGGCAGACAGGACCTGGTGATAGATTGGATGTAAGGGAGGAAAGGACAGGGAAGGGTGGACAATGATTCCCAGTTTATGGCACACAGAACTGGTCTGAGCTGGGACCATTCACAAAAACAGACCACACCGGAAGAGACAGAGAAGGAAAGGCGTGGGAAGGTAGTGGAGATTTAGGAGAAGAATCACAACTCTGCCTTTAAATATGCCAAGTCTGAGGTTTCTTGGGACATCCGGCTTAGTCAACTAGGCAGGTGGATATAAGGATACGGAGCTGAGATGAAAAGATGCAGAGATGCAGGTGCCATCCACAGGTGGATGATAGTGGACGGCATTCATGTGGTGGAGATGGCCCAGGCACAGAACATCTCATCAGGAAAGAACACCTTCACCCAGCTCATCAGGTACACCAGTGCTTAAAGATGGAGAGGCAAAGAGTGAGTCAGCAAAGATGACTGCAGCGTAACCAGAGAAGCCAGGAATACAGGGTCAGAGAGGGGAAAGGGAAGTGTCAAAAAGGAGTAGGCATCGATTCGGGAGAACTAAAAATGCTGCCTGGCTCCAGGGATGTAGAGAGCTGCTGTGGCGGCGGGGTGGAGGAGGAAGCCAGACTGGAGAGGGGCTGACGAAGGGGTGGGCAGTGCAGAAATGGAGAGCACTGGGGAAGGGAGTCTTCCAAGACACTTGGCTTGAAGGGAGAAGAGAGATGGGGTGGCAGCAGATCCGGCTCGAGGAAGGTGGAAGGTTTCAGTTGTTTTGTTTGGTGAAGCTTGGAGAAATCTGAGCATGATGGGGAACCGTTCCTTAGGTGGCCAAGGACAGACTAGAACAGAGGTAGCGGAAGCTGTGACCTAGGGCGACTCTGCCTCCGCTGATGCAGGAGGAAGGGGAGAGGACCGGTGTAGGGCCAGGTGTTTTGGGTGTCTGGTGGGGACAAGCTGGGGAGCTCTGCCTGCCGACTTCTATTTCTCTGTGAAGTGGGAGGTGAGGTCCTGAGCTGAGAGCAAGGGCGGAGGCGGAGGTTTGGGGAGGAAGGTGTGAAACAGTCATCATGGAGAGTCAGAGAGAGGGAAGCAGGGACGCGGTGGGAACACCATGGGCTTCTGAAGAACAACTTGGGTTGGGGATGGTGAGTTTGTAGAAGTACCCGTGTGTGTGTGTGTGCGTGTGTGTGTACATGTGTGTGTTCGTGTTCCCAGCAGTTTCGGTTGCCTGGATGTAGGCAAAGGGAGCAGATAGAGAAATTAATCCAGAACTGGGACTCTGCCAAACTGGGGCAATAAAAAGACACAAGGTCAAAAGAGTTTAGGATATGAGGAAGAAGATTCTTAACATACTGGACCGTGGAATCCATCTGGTCCCAGGGAAGGGAAGGCCGAGGAAGGTAATGAGTCGTAGGAGACTAGAGGTGCCAGTGGACCCACAGTCACCAAGAGGTAAAAGACTGGCGGTGTGGGAAGCCTCGGACCAGCAAGCTTGGAGACCAGAAGGTGGCCACCAGGAAGCACGGTGCTCCACTAAGTGACTTTCAGGTGGTGGCAAGAGCTTGGATGTGGTCTTGGGAGTGAGTGGCTCTGGCAGGGGATCCAGGGAAGGGACTGATGGGTCTGGAGCCCCAGGGAAAAAGATCAGGAAAGACGGTGGAAGGAGGAGATTTGAGAAGAGGTAACAGACGTAGCACGAGGCCAGTAGTTAGAGGGCTTAGGTTCAGTCCTGTGGCACTAACAGGCTGTGTGACCCCAAGAAGTCCTCTCCTTTCCCTAGAGTGTAAGTTTCTCGTGGATAACAATCGGTCAGGGGAACTGGTGAAGGCAGAACTGATGCTAGGGAGGGATACAGGTTACAGTGTGGTGAGCTGGCGACCCCAGCTCTGGGGTCAGTCAGAGTCCCAGGCCATTATCACTGTGGTCATGAGATACAAGGTGGACTAGTGGTGTGGGAACACAGCCGGCAGCCACTCTTGTCCCACTATCTCCCACTCACCATCTTGGAGGAGGCTTCAAAGAAGCTTACTCACACTCTGCTGCAGGCAGAAGTCCACCTGCTGGCAGAGACGGGAGCCAAGTTCCCAGCTCATCCTGCTTCCCCCTCCCAGCACCAGCGGAGGGAGTGGCGTCAGTTCAGATACCCGGGGAGAGCAGATGCACCTCTTCCGGCAGATGACTGGGTCGCCCTCAGTGGCCCCCTCAAGCCTCAGAAGCAACTTATGGCTCTGAAAACAGACTTGGCCTTTCGGAGGAGTTGGGTGGCAGATCTCACTGCACACGGCCTAGGCAGAGCCTTCCTGAGGCGGGTCTTTCTCTGGGGCAGCCGCTTCCGTGGTGCCAGCCCTCCTGAGAGATGCTGTCTGCTCAGAGACTAGAGAGCAGACATGCAGCCCTCTCCTCTCACACCAACTGTGAGACACCAGCAAAGACCCAGCACCTGGCCCAGGACTTCGCACACAGAAGATACTCAATAAACATTTACCGAATGAACGAAAACGATTCTCAAATATTTAAAAAAGAAAACCTCACCAAGTCTGCCAGAATTCTTTAAATTATCCATCAGGTTGCTCTTGTTTATTTGGGTAGATAATTAAAAGACTACTTTCTAAATTCTCTCATTTGTTGGGGCCTACAATGTGCCACACATTTTTAAGTAGGAGTTGGTTTCATTTTCACAGCCCTGTGAGCGGAGGATGTTGATCCCACGTTAGAGAGAAGGAAACTGAGGCTCGGGGTGGGGGTTGAGATACGTCTGATATCACAGAGCTGGGATTCTAACACAAATGCATCGACCTTTAAAGACAGCACTGTTTTCCGCACAGAGTGATGGCAGCGAAGGGGAGGCAGAGAAGTTGTGTGCAGGAGACTGCAGCCATCCAGTGTGAGGTTCCCTGCCGCCGTGCCATGCCGGGGGAAGCAGCACTGAGGTCGGGTAAGCTTTGCCGTGCAACAGCGGAGAAGGGCCAGGCCCTGCTCATCTCTCCCCTTTGATGGCTTGACTAGCTGCCCTCTCCCCACACCCACATCATCTGGCGTTTCACTCAGCACTGCCCTGCCTGGTTCCCCAAGTGTCTGAGAGGCCGAGGAACTGCAGAGACCTGTCCTGTGGAGTTGCTGTCCTCAGCCCTCTCCCCATGAGGCTGAGCAATTCCGGGCCCACAGGGAACCCCTTGGTCTCAGGGAGCAGGCAGGAGAGTGGCGGGAGACTCGAGTGGTCTGACCTGCTGTGGGTGAACATGGCTGTCAGCTCCCTCATGCCTGCCCAAGTCTGCCTGACAGGTGAGCAGCTGTGCGCTGCATCTGTCTGTCCATCTGTCTCCCTCGCAGGGGCCTGGAGATCAGCAATGCTCCTCAGAGAGTGGAGGGAGGCCCTGGACCAGAGGTAGCTCCCTTCCTTGGGACAGCTGTCTGCAGGGGCTAGGAGGGGCAGGGCGGGACCAAGTGTGCCTTAGTTCCCCTCCGGACTGCCAAGTCCCCTCACTGCCTCCCGCCCCTCCCCTCCTAGTCCCTGCTCCCCAGCTCTGCCTGCCAAGCTCTGCAAATTACCACACATGCCAATAAGTCATTAGAAACCAGAATGGCAAATGTGGGGTTGCTATGGAGACTGACACCAGGAGCTGGCAGCCCTGGGGGCCGGCCCGTGGCTCAGGTGTACTGTGGGGGGGAGCTCGGAAGGCCAAAACACCCAGCAGAGGGTAGATAATGGGCTATGGAGTGCTGGTTTCTGGCAGAGCACTGCTCTGCTGCCCCCTTTCCTTCTCTCCCTCCCCTCCCCTCTCTGGGGCCAAGTCCTGCCCACCCGAAGCCTGCTAGGTGCTGCAGGTGGGCAAGGTGCGGCCTGCTCCAGTCTGCCCAGAGGAGGTGGCTCTGATGAAGCCCAGCTGGGGACCAGCCCCAGGGCAAGGAACCCTAACAGGCTTAAGTGGCTGGAATGGTTGCCCAATGAAGGGTGGAGGGCAGAGTAGAACTCGAACAGCACCATCTCTACCTTCCTGAGCGGGGACTCACTGCGCCTCTTCCACGAGGCTTAGCATGGCACCCTGGACTTCGCAGGTAAAAATCGCACAGTTGTTAAAAATGGATGAGTGCAGAATTTGTGGAAGCATCCAGGAGCTCTGACCAGACACGAGCCAGCCCTGGACTGGAGTCCCAGCTTGTTATTGTGCCCTCCAACAAAGCCACTTCTCTCTGGGCCTTGGTTTCATTGTCTGGAAAACACGGAGGTTGTGTGTCAGACACAGCGCATTTCAGAGCCACCGTGCTATACAGCAATTCTGCAGGGCTGCTCCCTGGGAGGTCAGGAAGAGGACAAGGGTCTGGTCCACCTGCTCTGCTTTTATCTTACACTTAATTTCCCGCAGCTGCGTAACACATTACTACACATACAGTACTTTAAAACAACGGAGATATTACACAGGTCTGGAGGTCAGAGACTGAAATGGGTGCCACTGTTCTAAAGTGGCAGCAGGCTGCATTCCTTTCTGGCGGCTGTGCGGAGAATCCGTTCCTCTGCCTTTCCCTGGTTTCCAGAGGCTGCCCGCATTCCCTGGCTCCTGGCCCCTTCCTTCTGCAATGCCAGCAATGGTCAGTCAAGTCTTCCCCACACGGCTTTACGCTGACACCAATTTATGCTTCCCTGTTCCATAAGGACCCTTGTGATATACTGGGCCCTCCGAGATATTCTTATTTTTTGACACAAGGTCTCACTATATAGTTCAGGCTGGCCTTGAACTCACTATGTAGCCCACGCTGGCCTTGAACTCATGGTGATCCTCCTACATCAGCCTCCCAAATAATCTCTTTATTTGAAGATCAGAAAATTTAGCAACTTTAATTCCATCTGCAACCTTAATTCTCCCCTTCTTTTTGGGGGGAGGTGCCGGGAATCGAACTCAGGGCCTAGCGCTTGCTAGGCAAGCACTCTCACCACTGAGCTAAATAAATCCCCAGGCAATTCTCCCTTGATGTAACATAACAGGTTCCCAGCTTCCAGGGATTAGCATGTGGACATAGGGAGGCCATTATTCTCCCTATCACACATTATAGTTTTGTTTTGAAAATGTGGGTCAGTTGCTATAAGCACTTGAAAGCCACAGGACCGGCGGGCTCTCAGTTACCGTCAGTGCTAAAATGCTAAGACCTGGCTCCCCGTCTCCATTTCTCCCTGGGGGGTCCTTCCAAGGAAATGCAGAGAACTCTGTGGTCTGTGCATCAAGCATGAGTGTCGGCAGGCTCAGGCTGTCCTGGGGGGTTGCACGGACATAGGTTCTATGTCCACCAGAAAAGGGGTCTCTGAGGAGGAATGCATGATGACTGTTTTGGGGACTCTTTCTCAGTTCCTTTTTCTCTGTTCCACATGCACCGCTATATACAGATTACCCTCCGGGTCATTGTTCTGGCTTTTATTTCCAGGTAAGGGCAGATGAAGCCGTGTGCGTGTCCTTGCACACTTCTCCTGGTGCAGAAGGCCCACCAACTCAATGGTCACCAAGCTGAGATACTGTCCTTTCTTCCGCACACCTTGACCTTTGGCGCTGTCCTCCTCCCTGATCTGTCCAGAAGTGTCCCCAGCTTAGTTTGATCACACACTAGAAACAGCACCCAAGTTTAGAAAATACAGCGATCAGCCCAAGTATCCGCAGGTAGAGACGAGGGCTCCTCCCTGCTCTCCACCTGCCAAGGGACCCTCTGCCAAGGGCCCGGCCCGTGGGGCTGAACAACACTCTTCTAAAACAGGTGCCCTGGGCATTCATCACAGCCCTGGAGCTTTATAATTGTATGCAAATGGCTCGCCCTTTCTCAGCCCCCTTTTTTTTCCCTCGTATAAACTGGCAGCTCATTCCATTCCTACTTCTATCGCACATCCCAGGGGGTCCTGGAAAAGAAATGTGTTGCACTCAGGGAAAGCTATTGTCTGGAGGAACAGCCCTGGGGAAATTGAGGAGAAAAGGTGCTAACATTTATTGAGCTTCTACTTTGTAGCAGGCGCTTTATACAGATTAGTTCATTTAATGTGTTGGTTGAGAACCAGGGCTCTGGAGTCAGAATGATTTGGGGTCGCATTCTGGCCTGCCACTTGCTGCCTGTGTGTGGCCTCAGGCAAGTTATTCAATGCTTTCTGGCTTAGTTTCCTCAACTGCAAGATGGGGAGGAATAATGTCTATTTCACAGTGTTCTGTGGATTAAATGAGATAGATACAGTAAGCATTGGTGCCTCATAAGCACTCACAAATGTTAGCTAGTACTATTAACAACCCTACAAAAGTGGCTGTTATTATCTGGGTCTGGTGGTGGTGCATGCCTGTAATCCTAGCACTCTGGGAGGCTGAGGCAAGAGGATCTCAAATTTGAACCCAGAGCGGGGAACTTAGTGACTTAGTGAGACAGTGTCTCAAAATAAAAAATAAAATGAGGCTGGAGATGTAGGTCAGTGTGAAGGCCCCTGCTTCAGTCCTCAGTACTGCAAAACAAAAAAAGTGGGTGTCACTAACCTAGATTTACAGGTGGGAAAACTGAGGCTTAGAGAGGATAGTAAAATGCCCATAGGGCTAGAGAACGTAGACTCTAACCAGCTCCAACAGACCCCATTTGCTCTAGATTCCGAGCCCAAGGGCCCAGGGCAGGCGAAGTCTTGTGAGTTAGGGGGGCTTCTCTGCCCACAGATCCATGGCTCCTGCTCTTCCACCAGGGTCCCGAGGGGCGTGTCTCCCCGTGTCTCAGTGAGTGAGGCCACCCCCAGCGGAGCCCCTTGCTCCACTGGGCGACCTCCCTTTACGCCTCAGAGGTGGGCTCACCCCTGCTCCAAGGGAGGGCACACTCGCCCCTCCTGGGGAAGAAGCCAGCTCTCTTTGGTGGGGTTTGATTTCTGGTTCGCTAAATATGAAACTTACAGGGATGTTATAGGACTGACCTGCCAGACAGGACCCTGGCCTGGTGAGGAGGCCAGGAGAGAAGCCAGCTGTCATCTGGCAGAGAAGCGGGCTCAGGAGGATTCCAGAAAACCGAGGGGGCCTGGAAGGCAGAGGTCAGAGGAGTGCAGCTCCAAGGAAAAGAGGGCCGAGGCAGCACAGGATCTACTTAAAGCTTGAGGGTTTCCACGAACAGAGATCAGCTGGCCCTGGGAGGGAGGGGGCAAGAGCCCCAGAGGCTGGATTTCACACCTAAAGGGCTGCCCTCCTTGTTCCCTGAGGGATTAAAGCGGGCATCTGAAGCCCAGCTTGGTGGCCCACACCTGTAATCTCAGCTCCGGGGGAGGCAAAGGCAGGAGGATCTAAAGTTCAGTTGGGCAACTTAGCGATTTAGTCATCTTCTGTGATAGAATGCTTCCCTAGAATGTGTAAGGCCTTGGGTTCGATACCTAACAGCAAAAAAAGCAAAACAAAACAAAACAGAATACAACAAAAAAAACCCCACAACTCCCGCAAAACAACCAAGGAACAGAGTATATCAGAAGCCCAGCTGCCCAGCTGGTGGGGAAGGGGCTACTCCAGAGACCAAGGCCCAGCCTGGGAGCTAGCATTCTGCCACCTCACGCCCACCCACGAGCCTCCCTTCCAATCTGGCCACTCCTCCTCCATGGGCCCTGCGGAACCGCTCTGCTTTCCGGGGCCCCAATCAGCTGCACTTCCCAGGAAGCGTTCCCTATAGACTCCCACACAGCGCTCACAGTTCTGATAACATTTATAGTCTAAATCACACAGTTTAGCACTCGGTTTTAAATACTGTCTGGTATTATTCCCTCATTATTTTTTGTGAGCATGAGTTCTGCCTCCCCAACTGAACTGTAGTTTCCCTACCAGCAAAGACCGGGTCTTAAGCCTGTATGTTCAACCCAACCCCACACCCCGCTTCCCACACCCACGGAGAAGGCTGTACAAACTCTCAGGGATGCACTGGGTGACCGAAATAGCTGCAGTGGCCCGAGAGTCCCATTTGTCAGAACTTCCTGACCAGCCACTTGCCGCCATGTTGGAATGGATGGTCAAACTCTGGGGTGTAGAAATCAGAGCATGTCACCCCAAGCTCCAAACTCTGCAAGGCCCCCTTCTCACTCAGAAGCCAGACACGCCCCCCTGCCCTCCTTGGTCTGGCCTCCTCATTCCCTGACCTCATCTCCTGCCTACCACTTCCCTGGCAGCAGAGCCTCCTTTGTGCTCCTCAGCCCTGCCACGCCTGGGCCTCCCTCCTAGCCCTTGGACCTGCTGTTCTCTCGGCTTGTCTCTCTTCCACCTTCTCACAAACCTCTCTGACAGCCTGCACAAGGCTACCACCTCCCCTCTTCCAACACGTGCACTATTTTCTTGCATGGCTTTACTTAACCCTAATATGCCATTTGATTTATATGTCCTTTTGTTTTTGGTTTTTCAAGACAGGGTCTTGCTATGTAGTCCAAGCAGGCCTCAAACTCACAGCAATCCTCCTGCCCCAGCCTCCCAAGTGCTGGGATTACAGGCATGCACCACCACACCTGGCTTATATGTTCATTTTACTGTATCCCCAGACAATAAAGTGAATTCTTAAGGGCAGAGATCCCTGATTGTTCCCTGCTGTCTGTACCCCTCGGCTGTCTGGTCAGGCCCAGATGCTTAAGAAATGGCCACTAATGAGGAGACGCCAGTCCCAGCATGCTCAGAGATGGGCAGTGGGTGGGACAATTCTGCAGGTTCCCCGGGTTATGTGAGTCCACCCTGCAGCCCCTGGGCCAGCTCTGGGGGACATTTCTGAAGTTCAGGGCCTTCTACCCACTGGGAGGTCTGTTTAGAAATAGAAGTGTCAGCTGGGCAGAGTGAAGCATTCAGTTTCCCACTCCCTTCCTCCTGCACAGCACTGCACCTCCAGCTGCCCCGTGCAGCCTTTCCACCTTCCAGGCATCGCCACCTCTGCCCTCCCAGGCCTCAGACACTTTCATCCCCCAGCTCCAGGGCTCAGTCTGAGAACACTTCACAGAGGAACATCACCGTTCCTGACTCTCTTCTCTCCTCCTTTTTCTTTCTCCCTGGAAGGATCAGATAGCAGACTCACTTTTCCTAGGGGACCCAAGCCCACAGCTTCGGTCATGGTCCCTTCTTCCATCCATTTTTCCCCAAGGAGCTGCCTGGTGAGATGTTTGGAAATAGGACCGATTGCCCTTGTACTTCCTGGGACACAGGAGCCTGGCTTGTGAGCCACATCCTGCAGGCACAAAATCCCAAGTCTGCCTCCTCTCCCTCCACCTGTCTGGGCTCCGAGCCCCATCCTCACATCACCCAGCGAGTCACCCTCACATCAGATCCTGTCCTATGTCCGTGGGCACTGACTCTTATGGTCCAGTTTCTTGGAGGCCTCTGAACTATTCAGCTGAGACAGAAAGAAACAATGTGGGATGCCGAGGAAATATCAGGTCCTGCAGGAGCAGGAAGAAGGGGGTCAGAGAGATCCCCACAAGGAGGCAGGCAGCCACTGGCTTGGCCAGGATTGGGTGGGTAATTTCTTCCTCCAGGGAGCTAGGGGAATGAGCTAGGTGACCAGGAAGCCCAGGATTCCGGGGTGGTAAAGGGACAGGAATCCTGGAGTCAGAGAGAAGGGTTCAGTCCCTCCCTGGGTCTCTTTTCTAGCAACATGTCTTTGAGCAAGCCTGGATCCGAGCTTCTTCACGTTTACATTAGGAATAATAAGAGTACCTGCCTACCTAATAGGGGCATTTGAGGATTTAGTGAGATAATGCCGGTAAAGCACTTGGCTTAGTGCCTGGCACATAGTAAGTGCTCAATAAAACCTAGATGCTATCATTTGTGTCATTACAAGGTGAGTGGTGGAAGCTGAGAAACCATTTTTACCCCAGGAACCGTCTGCCTGCTCTTCATCCTGGAACTCACTTCAAGTCCATCAAATGCTGAACAGCAGGGAAGGTGTGGGTGGGAGAAACACACAGAGACAAACTGAATTCCAAACCCAACCTGCTTAAACTCATCTCCTACAGGGCAGCTCCCTCAAGCCAAAGGGTCTCTTGGGTCCCCAGGAAGGGCCACAAGCCAGAGGACAAGTGTGTGGCAGCTCTGGATTTTCAGCCGAGTCTGTGGTGAGGGCGGAGAATGTGAGGGAAGCCACACAGCACACTCGGCGAGCCTTTCCTATCTGTTCACCCTGACCTGGAGCACAGGCCTCAGTTCTGTCTACAGGCCTGACTCCCCTCCACGATAAGAACGCAACACTTAGCACTTATTACATGGTAGACACTGTTCTGGCTTGCTATTGTATTACTTCATTTAATCCTCCTAACAACGCCATGAAATAGGTACTATTTTATCCCCTTTATAGATGAGGAAACTGAGGCACAGAGAGATTAGCTGACTAGCCCAATGGCTCCCAGCTACAAGTGGTAGAGGCTGATTCAAATTCCAGGCATGTGGCTCTAGAATCTGTTCCCTTACTGCGAGTTCCTGCGGGCAGGAACAACGTCTGATCTGTCTCTTTGTTCCTAGCACCTGGCGCAGTAGGTGCTTAGAAAGATGGGGTGATTAACTAAGCAAGGGCCTGAATGAGACACCAAGCCCCCAAGGTCGCATGAGAGGTGTCTTCTAGTAAGGATCCAGCCACACAGGGCTGTGGTGTGTCCTGTCGGGTTGTATGTGTGGTGGGGGTGCGTGTCTCTCGTCTCATGGTTTTTGTTTCCTAGTTATCTTCTGCCTCTGTCCACTCTTCCACTGCAGCCTCTGACCATGACCACCATTTCCCTGCAGCTTCCTGCCCCATCCGTGACCGCGGACCTTTCACAGGGCCCAGGCTTATCCAGGGAGGCTGAGAACATGAATGACACTGACTCATGAGCCTGGCCACGCACCAAGCTCCTATGCTGACCCTGAATGGAAATAACAGTTTCCGGGGCGCTCTCCCTGGGTGTAGGTGGGCCTGGGGGAAGGGGGCTGCTGGCCACAGCTCGGCTCACATCTGTAGAGGATCAGAACAATTCCTTGCCTTTCCTGCCTCCCCTTCAGGGTCCCAACTCCTCCAGAAAGCCTTCTGATCATTCGAGAAAGCTTATTCATGCAACATTCGGCAAAGGCTTATACATTCTAGTATCCTAAATGGGGGAGGCAAGACACACTGCTGCAAGCTTAGGGTGAAATGGGAACTCTGGCGTAACTGGACAACTCACCACATGTCACAGACATCGCGGGGGACAAATGAACTGCAGATAACCAGTGATTTCAAAACGGAGACTATGTGACCCAGGGCAAGTGGTCAATTCTCTCCGGGTCTCAATTTTCTCAACTAGAAAACGGGATGCTAGTGCAGACCTTAGGAAGCTGTCAGAAGGACTGAATAGAATGTTTTTTGGTAAAACTCTTAACATAAACTGATACATAGTAGGTGTTTAATAACCAATAATTATTGCTTCCCGCCTCTGTTCAAAGCACCAGTTTTCTATTAAGCCCCCCGGAAAACAATGAAATATGAACCGGGCCATCCTTTGGGACCGGAGATGTCTTTTTAAGTGGTACTTGGAGTATGGTAAGGAGATGGGCCTGGCAAGTCTGGGGTCATCAGTGTGAGGATGACTCACTGGGACTGCTCACACTCCTCCCCACCCCAACAGATCTTTGAGCAAGAGAACCTGGTGAGTACAGAACTAGTCAGGTGTCAAGTTCAGATGCAAGTTCAGCTTTGCCCGAGACATAGAGGTTTGTTTACTGCTGTATTTTCAACTCCTAAAATACTGGTAGGCACACAGTAAGTGTTCGATAAATAATTGTTGAATGAATAATTTTTTAAAAAGCAATAGATTTTCTTTTTCCCTTCAAATAAAAGAAATAAGGAGGTGGGGAGGAGAAGGGACAAAGGTGAATGGTCGGGTGCAAGGGACATGGGAGGGCAGAGGGATGCGGCTCCCAGGCCAGCCAGCCAGGCTGCTCCTGGAAAGGAAGGCAGCAAAGCCAAAAGCGCGTGTGCCCCAGGGGAAGGGAAAGAGGCTGGGCTCATGGGGTAAGCTGCAGTTTACAGGAGGAGGGAGCAGGCTGGGGATTTAGCTCAGTGGTTAGAGTGCTTGCCTTGCAAGCACAAGGCCCTGAGTTCGATTCCCAGCACACGCACCAAAAAAAAAAAAAAAAAAAAAAGGAGGAGGGGGCAAAGGTGGAGGCAGAGACTTGGGAGGGAGGGAGGCATCTGGGAAGAAGGAGGAGGGTGAAGGATGAGTGAGGGCAAAGGGAGCTGGAGGAGGGAAGCTGGAGGAGGGCGCACAGGCAGTCAGAGAGGCGGCTGTCCTGGCCTGGCTGGGTTGCATTTTAGATCTCTGGGGTGGGCTCTGTGGGGGAAGGTGAGGATTTGGGGAGGCTCCTAGGTGCCAGGCCCTGAGTGAGTCTCAACTGCTGAGGTGCACCGAGGCCTGTTGTTCCATCCTCTCCAAAATAATGAGGTCCCATCCCAGACCCAGAGGGCCCCAGGGGCAGCAAGGGCGAGCAGCCTGAGTCAGCCCAGGGAAGAAAGCAGACCTCAAAGGCTCAGACCCCCTGCTGGGCCCTCCCCCCCCCCTCTTCCCCACAACAGCACCTAGCTGAGAAGGTGGGTCAAGCTACCCACTTGTGACTTTTCTGGTAGCCACAGGACCCACAGGACAGGGGGCCTTGGCGCCCCCTGCACCCAGCCCTGGCTCCCCATGCCCAGTGCTCTGTTTTGGAAAGACATTTAAGGAGCTGGGGGCGATGGGAGGAGATCCTGGTCTTCTTATTCAGGGCAAGAACACTGGGCCAGAGCCGATCCTGTCTGCGGGGCAGGCGAGCACGGAGCCTGCTGTTGTCCTGGGTGCACGAAGAGACCTTGATCTTCCCTTCCTGTCCCCTCAGTGATGGTGACCAAGCTGGCAGGGAGCCACCTTGCCTACCCTGACCGAGGGAGGCTGTCCTTTCCACCGCCCCACCTCCTGGGGTCTTCGGGCAGAGGGCCACCAGTCCCTCACGGCAGCCCAGCGCCGTGCCCAGCCCACCCCCTCCAGCCCTGCCAGCCGCCCAATTACAAGCTGCGTTGGCTCCAACAGATGGGAGCTGCGGCAGCCTGAGGAACAGAGCACAAAGCCCAGCTGACATTTTCCTTCCTGTTCCTTTGGTGGGGGAGGAAGGGTAGGGACGGAGGGGTGCACAGCAACACCCCTAGGGCCCGCCCCGGGGTCCCGCTCTCCTGCCCCTCTTTAGTGTCTCAGTTCGGCCCCAGATGCACCTCAGTCCTCCTCACTCGGCCGCTCCTTGCTGCGCACCGCCGGCAGCCAGAGCCCGCACCGCCCTCCGCCATGCCGGCAGGACAGACGGCCCACCTGTGGCTGCCCGGCTCACGTCTCCTGGTGCTGCGGGGGGGCTCAGAGCCCCTCTCCCGTTCCGGAGGCGCCCACTCCCCGAGCCCCTGCTGAGGCCCGGGCCGGCCCATCCTCCACCCCGAGTGTCCCATCCAAGCTGCGGTCAGACCCCAGCCGGCCGGCGCGGGAGGGGCCTGGCGCCCGCAGCCGGATACTTAGGGCAGACCCAAGACCACCTCGTCCCCTCGGCCCGGCGCCCGAGCCCCGAGGAG
Organism: Hystrix cristata; assembly: GCA_004026905.1. NCBI lineage: Eukaryota > Metazoa > Chordata > Mammalia > Rodentia > Hystricidae > Hystrix > Hystrix cristata. The sequence continues at coordinate 63,240 of PVJO010004302.1, read as the reverse complement.
AGGAGAGTCCCCGCCGGCTCCGGAGCGCTCGCATCCCGCTGGTCTGCCCCTGGCACGCCCTCCCTAACCTCTCTGCCACCTCTGGGCTCCTCGACATTTCCAGGGCCCCGCTCTGCCCAGCAACAGTTTGGGGGCGGCTCGGGCCTCTCGGGGTTGGTGAAGGCCCAGACCCCTCCCCCGCCGCTCGGGTCCAGCCCCGGTGCAGCCGGCCACCCTCTTCGGCCTTCGCCAGTCTCCCTCCCGCCGCCCTCCGGCCGCCTCCCCGGGTCGCCAGCCCCGCTGAGGGCATCTCGGCGGCAGGCAGCGGCCCGCCCCTCCCCCGGCCCCCGCCCGGCCCAGGCAGAGCTGCGGACCAGCGGGACCGTGCTGGGCGCCCCGAGGCGGCCGCTCCCGTCGCGTCTCCCGCAGCCGTGCCGGCGGCCTCGGTGTCCGCGACACCCGGTCGGCCCCGGAGCCGCACACTTACCCCGCGGGCGCCGTCCGCCGTCCGTGCCGCCGCGCTCCGCTCGCCTTCAGCCCACGGCCGGGCCGCGGACGCCGGTCCGCGCCCTCGCGCCGCGCGCCCAGGTCGGGGGAGGCTCGGTGGGCGCCTCTCCCCCGCGTGCGCTTAGCTCGGGAGTGGCGACGGGGTCGAGCCGGGATCGCCGGTGTCCCTCCCCGCCCCGCGCCGCGGCCGGAGGCTGCCTGGCGGGCGAGGGCAGGGCGCTGGCGGTGCGCGCCGCGCGGTGCCAAGTGCGCCGAGCAGGCCCTCGCGGCGCCCGGCGCACTTCCGCGCGCCCCTCCTCCCGCTGCTCGCTCGCCCTCCTCACTCGCTTCTCCGCCGCTCTCCCAACCTCCCCAGCCCACTCCGGTCGCCTCCTCCCAGTCTGTGTGCCGCGCCAACCCCCTCCGGTCCCGCTGCCATGTTAACTCCTGAGTGTCCGGGCGCCCCCTTCGCCTAACGTGCACACACCCTAGAGGAAGGAGCTGGGTGGGGCCCGATGCCGAAGCCTGAGCTGTCCTTGTCGTTCAGACTCCAGGCTTGGCTGAGACAGCGCGAAGGGGGCACGATGCCGGTATCTGAGAGGCGAACCAGATGGCTTTTCTGATTCTCTCTCTGACCCTCTTGCAAAGGCCGGGAGGACAGATGGGAAATTCAGCAGCCTTTAGAGGACAGGTGCCACACCTGGGCACCAGCATGTACCCAAAAGCACACCTTTGCTTTGCATGGTGCTATCCTCGAAAGTTAACAGTGGACTACGGAATGTGCTGGTAGGTTAGAATGTGTCTGTGGCACGGGCACCTCTCAGCCCAGGGAATGGAGTGGAGTAGCCCCTGGGCTCTCACGCCTCTCCAGCGTTGCCTTCTGAGGCCGGCAGCCCACCCTGGTGCTGGGTAAAGGAGATACGTCTAGGTAGGTAGGAGTGAGGGAGGACCTGGCACGCCCCCTCCCCGGGAGGCTTGGCTGTGGGTTTCACCCTGCAGACTGGAAGGAAGGAAGGAGAGCAGGGGCCCAGCCATGCAGAAAGTGAGTGTCAGGCTGCTGCCTAGTGGCCTAGAGAATTCGGGCCACTGCCCCCAGTGGGGGCTCAGGAAAGTGGGTATCCTGCTGGGATAAAGGCTTAGACTCAAGTCTTTGAGGGACATTCCACCTGGCCCACCCAGCACAGAGCCAGCTCCGTGACAGGCCACGCCCAGCTGATGGGTTTAATCAGCACCTGCAGAGCTAGTAATGGGGGAGGGGAAGCCCCAGGGGCAGGGGTCCTTGCAAGGCCTGGTGTCCCTGGGCTGCCTGTACCCAGAGCGTGAGCTCAGTGTGCCCCTGACCAGACGCAGACCCAGCTTTCTGGCCCTCTCTTTTCTGAGGATGCCTGCAGTGGTGACTGCCACTGCAGGCATCCTGGAGGCTTTGTAAAGTGAGCTCCAAGATCTGTGTGTTTAGACTGCACAGAGGGATTTGCACTTGCATCTATCCGATAAGCACACATTAAATTCCCATTCAACCCTCCCCCCACCCTCCACCCTGCTGTGGGGCATAATGGGCTCAAGGATCTGAGAGGGCCAAGTCAAAACTATAAGAAATAAATTTTAGCATTTCAAGGCAATGGATGTGCCATAGAACTACAGCAAGAAAATGGCATTATGGGTTCGAGTTATTCATGGAAGTTTTTATAGAGGAGCTGAGCTTCCAGCTGAGCCCAGCTGGAGGGTGAGGATTTGAACCTACAGAGAAAATGGGGATCAGCAAGGCAGGAAAGTGGAGACAGCGGAGCAGAGTGAGTTGTCTGGAAGGTAGGGGGCAAGGGAGGAAATTTATACAGCTACTATTAGATGCTGGCCTTTTCACATAGCTCTCATCTCAGGCTCCAACTTAACATATATCCCCGTTTAACAGACGGAAGAATGGAGGCTCTGAGCAGGCAGAATTTGAGACCTCATTTTTGTGAACACTGGCTACAGTGTGGAGTGTGTGTGAGAGTGGGAGCTGCTAATGATGGGCCTGAGGGAGCAGGCTCAGCAGATTAGCTGTGGCCCAGGGCACACATGATTTGGGATGAGAGGCAGGCAGAGCAGAGGCCCCCCCCCACCGCCCCCAGGTGGCTGCTGCAGGGATGCAGGAGGGACAGTGAGAGTGCCGAGCAAATGCCAAGGGCTTTGGAAGGAGGCCCTGGCTGAATGGAGTCAAAGTGTTCACAAGTTGATTCGGAGCTTTTGAGTCTGAGCATTTGGGTCCCTTGTCAAGTCCGCAGAGCTATCTTTTCAGCCGGAAAGCCGATATCAACATATAGAGACTGAAAAGGAAAAGGAGGGAGCTTGCCAACCCTTGGAAGCTCAGAGACTCGCCCCGGTGTCCCACCTGTCTGTGCCTGTGCACCAGGCCTAGCGTGCCTTCCTGAGGCTGAGGCTGCCCCACGCAGCACTGTGACAGGACTAGGATGTTTTACACAGGCTCAGTAGCTGATTCTTGAAGGAACAAACAGGGCTGATCCTTGAGTGGCTGACTCTGTACCCCACTGGGTGGAGCACAGGGGAATTGCAGGGGCTGTGGGAGAGCCTGGAGGAAGCCTGCTCTTGAGCTGACTCCAAATTGTCACAACCCATGGAGACTCAGGAAACGGCATAGGTTTTAGAATTAGAGAGATCTGAGTTTTAAACTACTCGCCTGAGCTGGGCATGGTAGCACACGCCTGTAACCCCAGCACTCAGGAGGCTGAGGCAGGAGGATTACTAACAGTTTGAGCCCTGCCTGGGCTGAGCTACATAATGAGTTCAAAACCAGCCTGAACTACAGTGAGACCCTGTCTCAAAAAAACCAAAAAACTCCAAAAAACAGACAAACTGCTTGCCCATGTAATCTGTGTTGCTTCCGGAAAAATACTAAGCCTTGCTGAGCTCTGATTCCTTCCTATGTTAAAAATCTTAATTCAAGCTGAATATCATTCACACATCTGTAATCCCAGCTACTCCAGAGGCTGAGGCAGGAGGATCGAAAGCTCAAGGCCAACCTGGGCAATTTAGTGAGAACCTGTCTCAAAATCTAAAAAAGTAAAATAGAAAGAGCTGAGGCTATAGCTCACTGGTAGAGTGCTTGCTAACATGCACAAGCCCCCAGGTTCAACCTCAGTATGGCACAAAAATTTTTTTTTAAATTCAATTAATAGAAGTTAACATTTATTGAGTACCTACAAGGGTAATGACTTCATTTATACATCATTGCATTGAAAACTCCACCAACTCTGGGACTTGAAATAGGAGAAAAGCAAGGTCAAAGCCAGGCGTGGTGGTGCACACCTGTAGTTCCAGCACTTGAAGCCAGAGGCAGGAGAATCACTGCTGTGCGTTCAAGGCCAGCCCGGGAAAATTAGGAGATGCCATCTCAAAAAAGCAAAAACAGCTGAGGATTTAGCTCAGTGATTAGAGTGCTTGCCTTGTAAGCACAAGGGCCTGAGTTCGATCCCCGGCACCACAAAAACAACAACAACAACAACAAAAAAAAAACCCAACAAAAAAAGCAAAAACAAAAACAAACAAAAACCCAAACCAAAACAAAAAACCCAAATGAACGAAACAGGAGACATCGAAAACAAGGTCAACATTCAGAACTAGTACATAATAGATTGGAGACCTAAACTCAAGGCCACAGAGTTTAAACATGGAACCAATTCCTGGTTGCACTTAACCTAAGGTGAGGGTAGCAATAAGGATACAACTTCAGGCCCACGGGATTGTTGTGAGCTGCAAAGGTCTGGCAGTGAGCTCGGTGCCTGGCACCTCAGCGAACGGCAACCATCTTTCTCAGCCCAGCTCTTGCGGCTGCCATTCTGAGGCAGATACCTTCCTGGGAAAAGCTGGAGACTTAATCCACAGTCCTCTGGAAGCTCTTAGTTAATTACTCAGAGGATTTAATGGCCCTGTTATTGACCTTTTGCCCTCCAAGTTTAATCTCTGAGCTTAGCTGAGCATAATGTCCTGCCAGGAAGCCTGGGACTCTGACATCAGAGTGTTTCGGGAGAGCAATGCCAGGATCACGGGCCGCCAGAAGTATCCTGGGCTCAACTGCACTGGGTTCTTCAGGGAAGCGGTCTGGACTCCGGACTGGTGGATGTGCTGTTTGTGTGGTGGGGCTGTGAGGAGAGAAGGCTCCTCCTACAGCTTGGTAGATGGGAAAGACGCTGGGGTACCGTGGGACAAGCTTTGGTGAATCCTCTACTGTTGGACATAGCTTCTGCTAGCCCACAGTTCAGGAGATGCAGGACAGGGCCTTGGAGTCTCTGAGGACTGTAGTCTCAGCAGTGACCAACTAGGGAGGCTGGCCCTAGAGCAGTGGTCCTCAGACATCAGTCACCCAGAGAGCAGAAGCAGGTTCTCTAGCTCTTGGAGTCTGCAATTGGATAAATTGTCTAGTGATTCTGACTCAGGCAAATGGGTGGACTTTGCTTTGAGACATGCTAGCCTAGGGTGCACACTGCTCGCCCGCCTCTTCCTGCATGGGCTCCCCAGCTGCAGAGCTTTGTCTCCTGGAGCATCGGGGAACCGGGGACAGGACAACACAGCAGCACATGCAGTGATGCTGGTGCAGCTTAAGCTTTGGGGTGTCTCACTTGGGGGCCAGTGGAGAGAGGGTTGGCCATGGGGGCTGGGAGTTGTAGTATGTTCTAGGTGGGGAGGGAAAGGCGCCTCGCAAGTGCCAGGAAGCACTTTTATGTAAGCATTTCTCATAAACTGCCTGAAGAGAGGTCAGGAGAGAGGGACTTGCATTTGCAAGACTTGTGTAAATTGTTGTGATCTTCTTTTAATGCTAAATAAACATCACCACCGGAATTGATTTTATATTTACAATACTGTGTTCTTTTTCCCCACAAAACTGGGATCTTCCTCTGGTCCCTGCCCTCAGGGAGCTGACACCTGAGAACGTGGAGAACCAGAAAGGCAGGGGACATACACTGCAGATGGCGGAGCTGTGTGGAACCGCAGGGAGTCCCCAAATTTATCTTGAGTTATATTCCCGGAAAAGGCATTGCAGGTAAAAATGATGTAGGATGAATCTGTTTTTGCCCAGAAACAATGTGATAGTGGGAATTACATTCCTCACCAAGGTCCCAGTGCCCAAGTTTTTATAGCCAGATGCATAAACACCGTATTTAATCAACTGTAAATGATACACATGTACTTTATATTTCCTAAATTGAATCTGAATATTTAAAACAGTAAAACTGGGCAATATGGTAGCTAAACCTCCTTCTGTTTAGCTTAACATATTCAAAAAATTCCTGGGGGAAATGCTATTTTGGGGAGAGGGTACATGGAAAAAACTGGGGAGTTTCCCCTCCTCCCATACAGACCCCATACAGATAAAGACTCTCAGAGGTCTGAAGATGGGGGACAAGGGCTCTGTGCTACATGGCACACTGAAAACAGACCAACCAGCAGCCTTGTGAGTAGCACTCCTGGCCAACTCCAAAGTGCACATCTAAGGGTCAAGGGTGCCATAAATACATCAGGAATGCAAGACATTTGAAAGGGCTTGGAGTAGCTTCATTGGGGTACCCCTTGGAATTTTGATCTAGAAGGCTTCCCGGAAGAGGAAATTATTCAGGAGATATTCAGGAGAAATCAGGAAGAATGGCTGGGCTTCCAAAGACATCTGTCTCAGGAATCCTCAATTTGACTTCTGACCCACCTCACACAACCCACAGACTCTCATAAATACTTTGTCCCTCCCCTCTACTTTGGTGGTTTTATGATGTGGGTGGAGACTCACTAGGAGTTGCACCAAGCACATTTTAAAATCACGAAATAGCATGAGGACTTGTTTCATTAATACTTTTGTTCCAGTTTCATGTAAATACGGGTATGGGTACTAAATCGTCATGTTCCATGTACTCTATCTATATCTTTGTTTGTTTGTTTGTTTGTTTGTTTGTTTTTTGTGGTGCCGGGGATCGAACTCAGGCCCTTGTGCTTGCAAGGCAAGCACTCTAATCACTGAGCTAAATCCCCAGCCCCTCTATCTATATCTTTGTAGGAGTCACTACCAAACCTTGGTTTTCTTGTTCCAAAGCCTGCAAATAAGACACACACGAGGTATTCCCCATGTTGAGAATAAAATATTACTCAAACCCAGACTTTACATGTTGTATTACGTTTGTGGACTGCCTTCTTTTCCAATCAGATTTTATTCATTTCCAAAATGGTTCACAGGGCCAAGAAACTGGGACTCCATGTCTCCTAATCCAGGCCTTCTTTCTTTGCACTGTCTCTGACTCCTGTATTTTCCTTTTTATTTTCTCTCAGAGAAGGAGGTCTTTATGGTCTTATTTCCAATATTTGAATTAATTCCAACATTGATGTCAGGGCTCGTAGGGCTCTCTGCAGACCATTCCCGATATCTGTCCCAGCATCTCCCACCTGGGTCTGTTTTTGCTTCCTAAATTGGTATATCTGAAACTGCATGTGCCAAAGAACCAGTTGAGGGGGCTGAGTAAGTTGCAGATTCCTGGGCCGCACCCAGTTGATTTGAAGTGAGGCTCAAGCTATAACGTTGACAGCTGCTGATGCAGGTGTCTGAGGACCACCCTGTGGAGCACGCTTGGCAACCGTGGAGAAGTCTCAGCTCCTGCCTGAAAGCTTTCTCCCGTTGCATCTGACTCTGCCTCCATTTCCCTTCTGTAGGGGTAGCTGTGCTTTATGCTACTTTATGTGCTCTTTTGCACTTGGTCTGAAAACTACTTTCTCTGGGTACCCGGCCTCCCTATTAAACGATAAACTTTCCCAACGAGATGTATCCGGAGTGCCCGGTGCTCACGGCATACTTCCCCTGAGCTCTCCCAGCACAGCGCAGAGCCCTCCGCTGTCTCCCTCTGTGCCCCCAGGCCTCTGGACGAGGGTCCCCACCCCAGAGTGCTCAGGGCAGGCCGAGTGAGTCCTTTCCTGAATTCACACTGTGTTGTTTGAGTGACTTGGCTCTGTAACAAGCTGGGGAGAAGCAAATGTGCATAATCCACTGAGTCCAGATTCCCCTCACACTGCGGCTTCATCAGGGGCTGTTAGCCTCTCTTTCCAGAAATACAGCCCACAGCCGAGGCGGCAGGCAGAACAGCAGGGCTAAACTCAACAAGGCAAGAGGGCGCCTGGCTCAAAGTGAAGCCGGCTCCTGAGGATCGGCCTGTACTTCAGGACCTCGACAGTGACTACCTCCTTAGTGTCTGGCCCCAGGTAGCTCCCTGCAGGAGAGCCGAGGCCAGCAGCCTGGGACCCAGACTGGGGAGGGCTGAGGAGCAGGCGACTTGGTGCATCTGTTCCAAAATGGAGCAGCTCTTTTGGAAGGGGTCAGCTTGCTCCGCTCTCTTGTCCTCAGAGCTGCTTGCATAAGCGGTAGTATAAAACTGGCCCAGAGCCCCATTTCAGTGTGGGCAGGTCCCATGTGTCACCTTGGTCAGCCCCAGCGAGGCTTCCCATGGCTTCAGCTTCACCTGGGAACAGCCCCAAACTGGGTTCAGCTCCATGTCGTCCCACTGCAAGTCCACTGGCTTTTTTGGTTGTTGTTTTGTTTTGTTGTTTTTTTTCCCTTCCTCTTTTCCCTCCCAAACTCTCCTGCCTCTTATGGAAGAGAGATCCTACAATCCCCAAGAGCTGTCTGTCAAAGGAATTAAAGTCGTGACTGTTGGAAAGCTTATTCTTCTAGTTTATCCTGGCATCTCAGGCCAAGTCACATTCCTCCCTAGGTTAACCTCAGCAGACACGGGGCACAGCCTGCCACTGGTCACCAGCTGCCGTCCACAGGCACCTGGGGATCTTTGATTCCTGAAATCTCTTCTACTGCTTTTCTTCAAGCACTAAGCCTACCTCCTTAGCTGGAGATTTTTCTTCTCTAGAAGAAGGCAAGTTAAAAGGGAAGTTAGAAGGAAAGGGGAGAAAGAAGAGAAGGAGAAACTCTCACCTCTCTGAGCCAAAGAGTCCAACAGGGAAGAGCTGGGTGTGGGGGGATGGCAACTCCTAAAGTGTTGGGCAGCTTCTTTGCAGGCCAGGACCCCAGGCAGAGAGTTCAGGATCTCTGGCCACTACAGTGTCCTTCTGCATGAGTGGTTGATGGTCCAGATCCTTCAGGGACCCAGGCCCCTGCCTCTGACTGGGCCGGTCCCACCCAGAGGAAAGAGAGGTGAAATGGCCCCCGGAGAGAGGCCTCTTCCATGGGTTCACCTGGGCACTTCGGCTGCAGAAGAGGGGATTTCTAGATTCCAGTCAGGAGAGCAAAAAGCTGAAGACCAGAGCCAGGCTCCCCACCTTCTCCTCCCTGCCCCCTCCAATTTCAGGGTTGGTCCCCACACAGCGCATAGTGGGCTGGACTGAGTGACTAATGCATGTCATTTCCAAGCTGCTCTCTCTGCACAGAAAAGCACATTCAGATCTAGGTTTTAATTGTGTGTGATTTTAGCTGAGATGGCGTTAATTTATTTCCTTTGCTACTTCAGCGCTTCCTTGTCTTCCATCATGGTGAAATTATCTGGAATGTATCTTTTTTTTCTTAAGGACAAAGAGAAGACGCTGATCTGGCTCCTTTTCCACTGATTGAGGCTCAGGACATTTTAGGGGCTTCCAGATGGTGTGTAGTGGGTGCTTTGGGGTGCAGACCCCACTGTCTCCCGCTCCCACTCCCTGCCCCCTGCCAGGGCAAAGGGGAAAGCTTCACGCTGCCCTCCACATGGGCAGACCTTGGACAGCTCCCCAGCTGACTGGCTCTCCAGTGCCCTCTTCCTTGCTCAGCTTTCCCAGGACAGGGAACAACCCGACATCCACAAAGGACTTCTTGGAAGAAGGGGACAGAATTAACCAAGACCACATGGGGTAAGAGACATCTAAGACCCTGTGATAGGTGTTTTGAAGGTGACTTTAGTTGGGAGAGATCCTGTCATTTGCGAAAACGTGTAGGATCAGGATGAATATGAGGACCTCACCATACAATGTTTTATATATTTTTTCTTTTCACTCAAACTCTCTTTGGGATAAATGTAAAAACATCACTTATTGTTACATAGATTCTTCTGCTTTTTAAAAATTTTTTATTTTTTGATTTTTTGGTGCCGGGGATCAAACTCTGGGCCTTGCGCTTGCTAGGCAAGCACTCGAACCACTGAGCTAAATCCCCAACCCCTTATTTTATTTTTTAAAATGATTTCATTTATTTATTTTTGTGATACCTGTGGTTAGGTAAGTTCTCTATCACTGAGCTGCATCCCTGGCCCTTTTTATTTTCAGACAAGGCCTTCTTAAATGACCCAGGCTGGGCTTGAACTTGTGATCCCCCTGCCTTAGCCTCCTGAGTAGCTGGAATTATAGGCATGCACACCACATCTTGTGTCTGCATTTTGCTCTAGAACTTTGCCTTCAACTGAGAGTTTTTGCTTTTCTGTGTGTTTGCACTAGCCGGGCTGTTTTATCAAGCCTGACTTACTCTAGTTTTTATTGTAAAAGTTGAAAAAAAGATAATTTTTATTTTACAAACGTAGAGTTATAGCATTATTTTGAACATGATTTTTCAAACTCAATATTTAAGTTCCAGATTGGAGATGAAGCTCCCCCACTGTTCCCCATAGGAAAATCACTACTTCACTCCCCTAATATCTAGCACAGAAAATCAGAAGAGCATCAACCACGCTGGGCTGGAACTGCTCAAGGATCTTGTTGGCTCTTTTTTGAGTAGCTTTCTCCATTCTGTGAGGTCATTGTCTTCTTTGGTCATTCTGGCACATAATAGGAAATTCAATAAATACATGTTGCACGAATCTTACAGTGTCAAGGTATTATAACATGTTCAGCACAGGACTAGTGCCCAACAAGGGGCTCAGTGTGCTACCACTGTTCCTAAGGTTCTTGATGCCCTGCATCTTCCCCATGCCTTACAGCCTTCTCCGTACCTGTGGCTAGTGAGATGCTAATTTTCTTAAAGCACCCTAGAACTTGGCAAGATCTCAGCCCCCAACATCCTCTTGTTTGACAGAACTTATTCTTCAAATGTGACTACCTGCCCAGATATTGGCTTCTTTTGCTCTGGTGGGAAAACTAGCAGAGCTGGGGGCACACAGTGAGACGAATGTGAGAATCACTACACTATGGAAACCGCCTGCTTGGGGCACACAGTAGGGCCTCAGCCAGTGTTTATTGAAGGAGAGAGGAAATGGTCCCTTGTGTGCCACTTGACAGCCCAATCAGGTAAATGAGGTGGAGTCTGGAGGAGGTGGGGGTTGGACCATAAAACTCCTCAGTGAACACTTAAGCCTCCTTGATTGTGTTCTTCATGCGCAGGGATCCGATTTACCAGCACATTATTATAGCTTGAAAATTATTCTGAGCCGCCCATCTTTCTAGCATGGTTAGGAGTTTACTGGAAGCCAGTATCGCTTTGCTGATTAAAATTTGTTTCTGTGTTTTCCCTACATTGCTTTGAATAGCACTGGAGTTCAGATGGCTTTTCTTCCAATTGCCTTTGGTCATTTCCCAGCGGTGTCAGCTGCAGCCCAGTCTTTTCAGGGCAAGAATGTCTTCCTTTCTCAACTGGGGCCCAGCTTAGACCTTGTGGCCACCTCCAAGCATGCAATGGAGACCCCAGCAGTTCCCAGATGTGGCTCTCTGTCCATTTGCCCCTACATGCAGTTTCTTCAAAAGTAAATTTACTTGTCATATGATCCAGCAATCACCTTCACAGACATTTGTCCCATGTTCACAAAAACCTGCATATGATTGTGCATGGCAGCCTTATTTGTGATAGCCCCAAATTGGAAATAATGGAAATGCCATTCAATGGGTGAATGATTAGACAAACTGTGGTACATCCATGTCACCAAGTACTACTCAACAACAAAAAGGAATGAACTATGGCTACATGCATCAACTTGGATAGATCTCAAGGGCATTATGTTGAATGAAAAAAATTTTTCAAAGGTCACATACTGCATGATTCCATTCCTATGACATTCTCAAAATGAGAAAATTATACAGGGGGAGACAGATTAGCGAGTGCCAGGGCTTGGAGAGGAGGGGTACGGTGTGTCTGAGACTGTGACTGGAATATTTCTGTGTTGATCGTGGTGATTACCTGAATCCTCATGTGTGATGAAAGTGCACAGGACTAAACACACACACACACTCTCTCACTTAAAACTGTAAACCTGATAAAACCTGAATAGGGCCTGTGAATTGTACCATCATCTATTTCTCGGTTTTGCTAATGATTGTACTGAAGTTGTGTAAAATGGTTTACCACTGGGGAAAATTGGGTGAAGAGAACCCAATTGGATGTCCTTTCTCTGCTATGTTGTAGAAATACGAATCTTCAATCCTACGACTCTATAATCATTTCAAAGTTTTAAAAAAAAAGTTTTAAAAGCCTTCAACGTTTATGTTACCATGTTCAAAAGCCCTGGATCTGCCTTTGATCTCTGTCATGGTGTTCAGGGTGATTTTTGAAGGGTGAGATTTTCCTGGCTGTCCCAAATATTAGAAATACAGCTAAAATGCTTTAGTTCTCCTTCTGACCTACAATGAATCCATTTTCCCAGAATCATCATAATCTCATTTGGGAGCTCTGTATATTTCCAGCCTAGGCCTCCTCTTGGGGTATTGTATTCTAAGTGGATTATCTACCCTGTGAAGCAGGACTATAAACTTATTTTGTCTATTTGTTTATCCTAAGCCTAATCAGCTTCACCTTCAAATTTGAGGAAGATCTTGAATTCAGTTACCTCAGGACTTGCATTCTGCTGCTGCTTTATGTGGGAGCCAAGTCTGCCTTCCCTGGACCTACACTGTGCTCCTGGTGATGCCAGGCTCCACCCTGCAGGGGGCACAGAGTACCTATCACTCCCTGCCCTGGTGGGGGCAGGGGAAGAGCTAAAAACCTTTCTAAGATTTGATTCATTTAACAGCCCTCAACTGGTCCCAGCATTAGCGACCCAGGGGCTCAGCTCACTGTCCTCCACCTGAATCCCTTGAAGAGGGAGACACAGGGTTCTCCCACTCCCGTTCCCTTCAATCCCCCACTGTTCACCTCGGCCCACTGCCCTCTTTGCGTCCTCATCTTGTAGGGGCTCCCGAGAAGGTAGACAGTCAGCCAGAATTGTGTCTTATCCCTTTTCCCATCTCCTTACTGGTGCCTGGACAGAGCACCTCCTGCCGTAGACGAGGGACACTCAGTCCCCGCAGTGGTCCAGGGCAGAGTTGGTCTGCAGCCCAGGGTGGAATTTATGTCACCTTTCAAGAGACTGGGTTACCTGGCTCTATCGCTGTTCCCTTTTTTGGTTTGTTTATTGGGAGAGTTTGGCCACAGCCAGACATGGGACATCACCTGAGTTGCTCCAGCAAAATCTTAGAATCTGTACCTTTGCTCCTCACCTCTTGTGGGTCAGTTCTTCTAGAAGGGCTAAAGGGTTAGGGAGAGCTAGAGAAAAAATGAGTCTTTGGCTCTCCAGAGAGTGGCTTTGCCTTTCTATGTTCTGGTGTCTTGGAGTCCCAGGTCCACACTCCAAAGGATCAGCTCCATCCAGGGGCAGTGAGGCCAAGGCTCTGGGGGTGGGATTCTGGGTGGTATGTTGGGAAAACTGGGAAGCATCCCCAATGGTTTGAGCCCCCTACACACCATGCACACGCACGCACACGCGCACACACAATGGTGTTGAAGATGGTTCTTCTTACCCTCTATCACGGTGACTGGCTAGGGACCCAGAGGGTAAGACCTGTCTGTACCACTTCTGCCATGTGACTCTGGGTAAGCCTCATAATTAGTCTTAGCTTCCATGTCTTCGTCTCTAAATAGGAGTGACGAACAGTTATCTATCTCACAGTGTTGTCATGAGCATTGGAAGAGATTATATGCAAAGTGCCCGTTCTGGTCCCTGACACTTAGCACAGTCTCAATAAATATGAATTATTTTGACAACGCTGCTGCTGATGATAGTAACCATGAACGTTTTAAATTATTCCATGTGTGTCCCTCATGTTTCAACTTAGGCACCAGTTCCCCTAGAAAACCTTGTCTGACTCTATAAGGACAGACCACAGGCCTTTCTCTGGGTCCCCAGCACCCCATGGAGTCATGCCTTGGTAACCAAGACCCACCTGCCTACCTCCCCCGCCATGGATACCAAAATCTGAGGATGCTCAAGTATCTTACACAAAATGGCACAGTATTGGCATTTGACCTATGTACATCCTGTATGCTTTAGAGTTTGTTTTTATTATTATTGTTTTGCAGTGCTGGAGCTCAAACGTAGGCCCTTGCACTTGCTAGGCAAATCTTTCCCTCTGAGCCACACGCCAGCCCCTCCTATATGCTTTATATCATAGCAGGATGACTTATAACTAATAACTACTACGGTGTAGATGCTATGTTAGTCAGTGTTATGCAATATTACTTAGGGAAAAACGGCAAGAAAAAGTCTGTCCATAGTTAATACAGACACAATTAAAAAATGTATTTTCTATCTGTGGTGGGTTGGATTCATAGACATAGAACTCATGGGTCCCCCAGGTGGACTGTCCTTGTCCTCCTTAACATTTTCCCATTGTACTGTTACCTAGCCATCCAGGCTGCATTGAGAGAAGTGACCTCATTAACCTCTATCACCATAATAGCTGCCTGAGGAATACTGACTGATTGACTGAATGAATGAATAAAGAGATGAATGAGTGAATGGAAAAGCAACATGTAAATGTGGAACTCAATAATCTGAAAATAATCTTGCACCTGGGTCGTCGCTCACTCTGGAATGTCTCTCTCTCCCCATTTCCTATCACTTTTTCACCCTTCAAGACCTGTCCGGAGTCTCTGCCTCCTCTGTGAAACTTCCCCTGATTGCTTCACCCTCTGTGATCCTTCTTGAGTTGGACCAGATGGGACTTACTGGACTCAATAAGTGTTTGAGGTTAAGAGTCAGAGGAATTGCACATGAGGCCAAATGGGCAGGGCAAGCCACCGGCAAGACGCCAGGGGGGACACAGCATGCTGCTTCCCCACGTCTCTGAGACAGGGAACCTTGGGAAGGTTATTTGTTTTCTCCAACTCTCAATGTCCTAATCTATTCTAAAAAGGAAATGTCTACATCAGAGGGTCGAGTGAGAAAGTGCATGTAGAGTTCCCAACACACAGCAATGTTAGTTACTGTGATTGCTCTTTCTTCTTCTAGCACTTCCTCTCCTATGAGCTCCCAGCCACTAAATCCATTCCGTTGCCTGGATCTTCTGCCATCTCAGCCAGATCCTCACAAGACCCCATAAACATCACTCCCTGCTTACGGATAAAGACGCTAAGACTCGGACATGCCGGTGCACGCCAAAGGTCACACCGCTGGAAGATGGCAGCAGCAGCAGGCAAGTCCAGGCCTGTCCCACACCAAACCCATCCCTGTTACATAATTCTGGAGAGAGCACAGGTGTTTAGTCCTTCCCCTACCTCGCTGCTCAATGATGTTGCAAGTCACTTAACCTTTCCCAGTCTCCTTATAATGAAGCTGTCCAGATTGGTGGTCTTTGATATCACTCCTCACTATCATGGCATGATTTTCTATTCAACTATGGGCTCCTCAAGGGCACATGTCAGCCAAGGGTGCTTCCCCTAAATCTCCAATGCTCCTGACACAGAGCAGGCCATTCTGGTTGTCCAGTGGATTCTAGACTAACTGAGGCCGTGGCAGTTGAGTGGAGGGGACCAGGGGGATGTCAGCTAAGAGTGAAGGGCTGTAAAGAAGGAAGAGGGTGGGATCAGGTGAAGAGGGAGGCCTGGGCCTAGGCAAGAAGTGAGGCGAGAGTCCTGTGTCAGGGTTGGAGGCTGCAGAGAGCAACACAGCTCAGGCTGGTCATTCTAACCAGAGGATCTCAGAATGGGTGGGTCTAAGGGGCTTGAGATTCGAGTGGCTCTGAAGAGAGGGTGGTCTTGACCCAGCGCTGTGGCTAGAGCGGCTCATCTGTGCTAAATCAGAGCAAACAGGACTCAGCAGCCAAGTAACCCTGGCTAACCCTGCTCTGTGTGGTTTGAAGTAGCTGTCTCCTCTTCCCTACCCGGAACAGTCTGCACCGCCCCCCTACCCCCAGCTCCTCTGTGATGCAGTCTGGACACACCCTGCTCTGTGCTCCACCAGCATGGTGAAGGAGAGGCTGCGCCTTGGCATTCATCACTGCTGAGAACTTGAGGGGCTCTCTACCCCTCCCCAAACACACCATGTGCTCAAGGCCCAGCCTGGGAGCACAGTGTAGAAGAGAGATTGTCAGAAGCACCCAGCTTCCCCAGCCGGTGCCCAGGACGGTATCAGCAGTATTTGGGATGGGCCCCAGCTATCCCTGGTGGTCCCCTCGCTCTCACACCTGCCTGTGCCCCTCTGTGTGCTCTTGCCCCCTTTCCTTCCCAGAGTCACTAAGTTCAATCCCTTGCGTGCTCATTGATCCCCTGTGCACTCTGGGCCTGGCCCAGAAGTGACGAGAAGTGGACACCAGAGCAGTGTGAGGTATCACGCTGTGGATATCAGGACCCATAGACCGTCCCTCACAAGGAACAATAGTGCCCTGACTCAGTCCAGTGCTGATCTGGCCTGTCAGTGCTAACCGTGCAATATGGACCATGAAGTCCATGGTGAGCAGCGATTCCTGGGCTCTCCCCTGAGCAGGATCCAGCCCCAGAGTGTCAACTTCCTGTCCTCTTCCTGCCACACACGGTCCTCGGCTCTTCTCTTCTCGGCACCAGGGTGGAGCCGCTGAGGTGGTCATTTAAAGAGCTGGAGAACAGCTTCCAGGTCCATGGCCAGAGCCCAGGGAGGCCTGCAATGTCCCTCTTCCTCTGAGGGCGGCCTGGGGGCTTCCCCTCAAGGGCTCCCAGGCAGTCGGCAGCTTCTGCTCCCCACTTCACTGCCTCTGGGTGCCCCAAGGGAATCACTTTGGAGGTCCACCCCTGGGGACTCCACTCCCCATCCTCTCAGACAGAGGCCCTGATGCTGCAGACAGGCTGGGAGGGCCGAGGTGGAGGGCGACATTGTTCCACTGGCTACTTTATTTCCTAGGTTTGTGGCTGCTTGACAACAGCAGTAAAAACAGCTTATAAATTAGATGCCAGCTGTAAACTGCAGGAGCACCCTGGACACAGGGAGCTGCTGGGTTTCCCGGGCAGGTCAGGGCCCCCTTCCCAGAAGCCCAGGCCTGGGCAGGGCACAGACATCATGGGGAGGGCTGGCAGCTCTCACTTGATCACTGAAGGGCCAGGGAGCTGTTGCTTGCTCCTTAGAGACTCTTCAAACAGAGAGATGTTTATGTCTTTTCAGGGCGGTTCAAATTACAAGCAGGGAACGGGAGCCCAGGGAAAATAAACCCAGGGATACAAGGTAGGGATGGGTTGTTTTTTTTTTTAAAGCTTGATTTAAATCAACCTCCAGAAGACCTCAAAGGAGGCCAGTGGGGAGGGAGTGCTGCAGGAAGAAGGTGGGCCCGGTAGTCAGGGACCCGCAGACCCTGTGCTTGGTTCCTTTATGCCCCAGGCTCGGTCTCCCACTCTGTCCAGTGGCCTCTCTCCCAGCTTGATCAGAAGGCTGATTAATCTAGTGGGGAGCAGGCCCTGCAGAACTGAGGACAGGGTCCTGGTGCAGCTTGGAGGTGGCCCCAGGCTGCCTAGCCTTCTGGCAGTCACCAAAGCAGGCTACTAGCCTATATTAGGGCCTCTTCTGTGGCTTCCATCTGGCCAGTCTCCTGCCACTTCACCTTTCTGCTTCAACCCTGCAGGAGGCCTGGTCCCTGGGTCAGAGCCTGTGGGGGCTAAGGTAGCCGCTCAGTGTCAGACTGGATGCAGAGGGGACTTGGGACGCAGCTCACCAGGTAGAGCGGACTCTCAGGGTCCAGTTCCTGGACTCTGCGCAGCTGCTTGGGCTCAGCACCCCCAGTTCTGTTTCTCTGCTCATCGCATCCGCCCCCTGGCTTGGCTGAGCGAGGCTCCCACAGCTGGGTTGTTACTCTGCATTTGTTTATGTGTTTTCTTCGACTGTGTTAAGTCATTGTGCACGTCTCCTGCCCACACAAGGAGAGCTTGGAGAGAGGAGCTGGGGCCTCCTCTAGATCTGGGATTCTGCGCTGGGATTGGTGCTGGCCATGAGGGTGCCACAGTCAGGGAAAGGACCCAGGACACCCTGTGAGGGGGCACCCATACTCTCGCACAGGGTATACACACGTGTGTACACGTGTGTGTTTGTGTTCACGTGCACACATGCAAATACATGGATGTACAGTGCAGCACATAAATTTGGTGGGGGCTTATTTTTTTTTTCCAGGCATTTTAGCTTTTTACTGATTCCCTTATCGCACAGGGAAGCTCCCCACACAATCTACCCCGCCAAGCCCAGGAGGCTTAAGAGAGGCCAGTGCCAGGACCAGTGAGCTGCAAAATAATGTACCAATTTCGTTTGATAAAAGAGGACATTTGTGACCCACAGGAAACAGACAGGAAGTACTGCCATCCCTGGGTATCATGCGGGACTGTTTTCAGTAACGCTTCTTCCAAAATAGCAGAATCCATGGATGGTCAGTCCCTTCTATAAAACGGTATAGTATTTGTGTATAATCTACATGTATCTTCCCATTTAAGTCATCTCTAGATTATTTATAACAACTCTAGATTATTTATCATATAACGTAAATGCTGTGTGAACTGTTGTTACACTGTGCTATTTAGGGAATAGTAACAAGGAAAATGTCTGTACGAGTTCAGTATAATCCCCAAAATTTTTCTGGAATTTTATTTTCTCTTTTTTGGTATTGGGGATTGAACCCAGGGCCTCACACATGCTGGGCAAGTTCTGTAGCCCTGAGCTATGCCCTTGGCCCTTTTTTTATTTTTATTTTGAGACGAGGTCTGACCTCAAACTTGCTATCCTTCTGCCTTAGCCATCCGAGTAGCTGGGATCACAGGTGTGTATCACCGTGCCCAGCTGGAATAGTTTTCATCTGTGGTGGGTTTAATCCACAGATGTAGACCCCGTGGATAAGGAGAACCAACTATATTCAGTCAACTCTAACGAGCTGTGTGATTTTGACAAGTCCTTTAACCTCTCTGAGTTCAGACCTTTCATCTTGGAAGTCAGGAAGGTGATTCCTGTGAAACTGTTATGAGGATCAAATGAGATCATAGATGAGAATGAGGGCTGCAAAGTCGAAGTGCTTTCGAATGTTTGGGATTCTATGAGAACCACACCCCTGCCTCTGATCAGTGGGAACTGACTGCGGAAGTCCCGGAAGAAACCCGATTCTCCCCAAGTGCCCAGTCTGTGCCCTCCCACTGTGTCGCTGGCCCAGTCCTCCCCTTGCCCTTCCTCTGTGGGGGTACGCTTTGATCCGCCTGTCCCTACAGATGCCCCAACACTCGCATACAGGAAATATACACAGAGCAGTGGCGCATCTGCAAACCACTGAAACGCCCCTGGACAGCCACACACAAGCACACGCTCTCAGTCACATGCGAGCCAGTGAGGCCATGTACATATATGCTTACACACAGCCCCACACACTGCGGTTGGAGGCTGACCACCACCCTGCCCCTGCGGCCCAGTGTACTCAGGGACTCGTATTTCCCCACAGCGTGGGGATTTGGAGCGGGAATGAAGGTTCGTGGGATGCCACCCCCTTGTGTCACCACTGTTGGCCCGCAATCTGAGGTCTCCTAAGCCAACTTCCCACCGTGGGGCCAGGGTGACATCCCAGGACACCTCTGGCTGTCCCGTGCCAGTGTAGCCGTCCCCGAGCGGGGGCTCCTTGGTGGGCAGCTGCCCCCAAGACCAGGGTCTGTGAGCTTCAGGAAATATGTTTACAGCAATTAGCAGCAGGTGTCATCTCACCGGATAGCTTTACATGAGGATTTCTATTTTAGCAGAGCGGGTGTCTAAGGGACCCTCCCTCAGCACTGAATTTTGGTTTCAATTCTGAAGAACGTCTTCCCAGCCAACCTGCCCAGCACCAGACTTTCAAGCCGAGCTGCACCCTCCCTCACAGGCCCAGCTCCGGGGCGATGGTGCACAGACCTGGTGGGTGTTCCAGCAACTCTGGGAGCCCCAGGAGCAGGGACCCAGCTGCTGTGCCCCCTCCACACATTAATTCAGTTGTAGAGTCGGGAGTGATGCCTCAATTTTGGCTTTGGGCAAACCGTGAGTGATAGAATACCAAGAATCCCCCAGTTCCCTCGGGGGTTGAAATCACACTGGCTGTGGGGAGGGTTGTACACAGGGGAGCCTGGGGTGCACCCCCTCTCCTCCCCTGACTTTCTCTCTCCTGTGGCCAGGCAGGGCTGGGGCGTGGTTGGGGTGCGGGCTGTAAGTGCTGGGGGTGTAGGGGGTCACCTGCATCCCTGATGCTTGGAGTCCCTGCTCTGGTTCTGCCGTGGCACGAAGACAAAGGCCTAATACCAAAGCCTTCCTCTCTGCTGTCCCTAATGCAGTATTGTCCCACCTACTCCTCTGGGTATTGTATCAATTTAAATAGGAAAAAGACAGGTGGGGGGAAAGAGAGAGAAGAAGGGAATAAGAGAGGGATAGAGCAGAGGGGAAAAAAGGAAGAGGAAAGAGGGAAAGTGGGCAAGGATGGAGGATAGGCCAGCAGGAAAGGAAGTGAGTACTGAAAGGAGGGAAGCAGAGGAAGAGGGTGGAGATAGGAGAAGGAGCGAGGGAGACTCAGCCTGCCAGGTGCTTGGTACAGACTCCTCCTGCAGCCAGTGAAAGAATTCTGCCCTCCCAGGATCCTCCTGGAGCCCAGCTCTCCCCATCTCAGGCAGAGGGCCTGTGGCCATGTGTGAGCCCCTTGGGGAGCAGCTACCTCTGTGCCTGCCTGGAGGAGAGCTCTGCCCTGCTGTCTGAGGCCCGGCCACTCCTGAGACCCAAACCCTGTGCCCACCATCACATTCCTCTCTGTAGAAGAAGGCACTTGGCTTGTGGGGCTTTCCTCTGTCTGCTCCAAAGGACAGGTGGGATCTGAAAGGAGCCCCCGGGCCCAGTGCAGGAGCTGGCAGGATGGATGCAGGCTTTCTAGGTGATCCCCACAACCTCTGCTCATGGTCCCTGTTCCCGGCTGTCCCGGGGCTCCAGCTTAGGAAAAGACTCACACAAGCTGGTATTTACTGCACGGCTAGATTTGTCTGTGTTGCCATGACGACAGTGAGAGCTCCCCCTGTTCTATCTTGCACCCCATACTCTGCTCCTTTCTCAGGTTCCCGAGGGCTGAACACAACCTCTGCGGGTGAAGGGGGTGTCCTACATTGTTACAGGGAGCAGAGGGGCCTGGGTTAGGTTTGAGGGAGGGGTAGGACCGCAGGTCCCCAGCATCATCTGAGAAATTGTTTTCTCTCCATTCCTGTCCTCAGCCATCTACGCGGACCCCTCAGACTCCTGTATCCCAAGGACCTGTTGCTCTGTCTTCCAGTTTTTCATCAGGAGTGATCTCCTCCTATAAGCCCTCCCCATTTAACTCCCTCTGACCTCAGACAGCAAGATCTTCTCAGCGTTTAACTGCACTCTAGTGTATTGATCTGCACTCCTGCTCTACGTGCCCCTGTTGATGTGCTGTGCTGGATTTATGTGCCCGGCCTCCTCAGCAGCCTGCGGCAGTATTTTTGTCTGTCCAGACAGCTTGCTGCCCTGCCTCCACCCATTAGGAGAACTCTGTCCGATGGTGGATCCATTCTGTGTAGCTCATTCATAGGCTCCTGTCCGCCACCCATCTGCCACCAGCCCCTGCACACAGGGATGGACACCCGGCCCAGGCAAGGACAGACTGTGCCTTCTCCCAGAGTTGCTATTAGTGTACAGGAACCACATGACAATTTAGGTTGGGGCTTTCAGGGGCCCTACTTCTCATCACATGAAAAGAGACCAAAAAATAGCAAGAAAGAACAATGACAAATATATTTACTCCTCATTCTGAGGACTCTTTGAAGGCAAGAGATGTATCACCTCTACCAAACAGGCACTCTCTGACGACAGGAACTGGGCTCCCCATCAGCTTGGGGGATCCCTGAAGGAAATGTTTCTTAGGCAGATTAGGTGCTAAAGTCCTGGTGTTATCATTGGAAAAGTAGCAGACATTTGAAGCTTACTACCCAGAACTTAGTCACTTATTTTGCTCTCCTTAGAAAAATCTCACCTGAGTCTTCAGCTGGTTAGAGTCTAGCATCCAGCACAGGGCAAAGATGCTGGGCCACGCCCTGGGCCTCTGATGGGCTTTTTCCTCAGCCTCCAGCAACTGCTAGTTACAACTCTCCGTGGCAAGTTCAGTGGTCCCTCAGAATCCACAGGGAGATTGGTTCCAGGACCCCTCATAGATACCAAAATCCAAAGATGCTCAAGTCCCTTATAGAAAATGGTACTTTGCACATAACCTACATATATTCTCACATATACTTTAAATCATCTCTAGATTGCTTTTAATTCCTAGTCTATTGTAAATGCTGTCTGCCTAGTTGTTACACTGTATTTTTTTAGGGAATAATGAGCAGGAAGTCTGTACAAGTTTAGTACAGATGCTGTTTATTTCCTAATATTTTTGACCTGCAGTTGGTTGAATCCTTAGATTTAAAACCCACAGATACATAGGGTTAACTCTAATTCTCTCATTAGGGGACAAATAAAATATGAAATCTAGTGCAAGATAAACAGTGTGACATGCTTTATCAGTTTAGGTCACAGGAGTGTGCGTGTGTGTGTGTGTGTGTGTGTTCTTTTTTTGTTTGTGGTACTGGGACTGAACCAGGGCTTCACGCATGTTAGGTAAGCATTCTACCACTGAGGTACATCCCCAGCCTTTTTTATTTTATTTTGAGACAAGGTCTCACTACATTGCCTAGGCCGGTCTCGAACTTGCGATCTATCTGCCTCAGCCTTCCAGAGTGCTAGGATTACAGGCGTGTACGCACCCCCCATGCCCAGCACAGATTTTGTTAATATTTAAATCAATCTTATATGCAACCTGCTGCCCAACTGAGCAGAAGTTGAGCACCTTCATCTTCATGCCCTCTCTTCCTTCCCTGAAATGGGAAGAAAAGCCCCAGGGCTGTCTGTGTAGAGTGAGGGCCAGCGACTAAATCCCTGGACCACCCAACCGTTGGTGCCTCTGTCACTGGCCCTAAGCGATGGCTCCCCACTGGCCTCCAGAATCAGTGGGCCTTTTCATGGCTGCCTCCCAGGCCCTGCTGATCAGACGCCTGTGCAGACCTGCACAGGATGTTCCTCCCCGGACCCTGGTGAAGTGCAGATGAGTGTGTTCCCATGTCCTGCTGCTGTCCCCACAGGACACCTGCTAAGCAGCTGGGTCTGGGAGAGTCCAGCCTCAGCCACACTCTGGGCCATAGGACGCCACTCACCACCCAGGAACTGTAGGCTCCGGCAGGAAGGAGGGTGAGTGGTCTAGCCTGGGGCACCCAAGTGTTATTTCCATTAGAATCACCTGGCGAGTTTCTTCCAGTACAGATCGGAGGCCACACTCAGATCATCTGGTTCGGTAGGTCTTGGGGAAAGCCTCGAAATCTGCATGTCTACCTTCTTCCCCAGGATGCTGGTGCTGCTGGCACCTGGGCCCCCTCTGCCGCGCCCTGTCTCGTTTCCCGCAGGATGGTTCTCCCTGGGTGGCTGTTCCCACCAACTGTGTCTGAGGGCAGCACCATCCCACTCCAGCAGCACTAGTGCACCAGAGTAAGAGGTCAGTGTCTTCATCCTTTTCCCTTCAAGTGCCTTCTCGGGCCCTGAGCAAATTTGTCTACTCCTTCTCCAGTTGAATTTGAATCCTCTCTACCAAAAGTTCTCAAAGTGCCACTCGGGCACTTCGTAGAAATGCAAATTCTCAGGCTCTGGCACAGACCTACTGTTATGTGACATAACATGTATATATAATTAATCTGTATAAATAATAAAGCTTCCTTTATTTTTCAACAGAAACGGACCGCGTGTGGCAGGCACAGGAAGAGGACTTAGCGCGGCGCTGCACTCTCTCCTACACAGCGCTCCCTCAACACCTGCAGTCTATTCTCAAGCACCACACAATCAAGCAACGAAAAACACCGCTTGTCATACCGTAATGTGAAAAGTTCACCATCTTGTGGGGCCCGTAGGCTGCAGGTTGGACACACTCATAGTGTTTCTGCATGGCCTTCTTTTTCCTTAATGTCACCTAAGCAAATGGGCATCTCGTGTGACTTTGCTAAGGTGACTCACTGGATCAGTCCAGCTGTACCAGCCTCAGGGTCCTGGAGGAAGAGGGCAGCATGTGCTGTGGCCGCTGGGTGCTCCTGAGCTGTTTCCAGCCAGCCCTGCCCCTGTCTGACTGTGTGACTTCAGGCATATCACTAGCTCCTTTGAGTCTCCCCGCAGAGCCAGAGCGTGGGAAGTGACCTGGCAGTCCCCAGGGGTTCTTCCGGCCCTCAACACTCCAGTGACCCTGTCTGTAAAGTCGAGCTAATGCCCTGGGAGTACAGATGACAAAATGAGATGTGTATAGATGTACATAACATCTGGCTGAAGTTTGATAAATGCTAGTGGAATGTTAAATTGTTCTCTTATCCTTCCCATTCTGCCCCAACTTTCCTTTCTTTCTCCTTTCTGCCCCGTTCTGTGCTTCCATCAGGCTCAGGGCCCTCTCCTCTCCAGGACCATCCTCTCTGCGTAGTACTAGCATCCTTCCACTCCGTGAATCCTCTGAGAGAGAAGTCCCCACATACTCTCTCAAAAATCAAGAGATACAAAGTGGGGTGTGGCGATGCACACTTGTAATCTCATCACTTGGGAGGCCGAGGCAGGAGGATCAGGAGTTTGAAGTCAGCCTGATCTAGAGTTGGTGACCAGCCTGGACTATGTAGTGAGACTCTGTCTTGAGAAAGAAGGAAAGAAGGGAGGAAAGGAGGGAGGAAAGGAGGGAGAAAGGGAGGGAGGAAGGGAGGGAGGAAGGAAAGTAGAAAGGACAGAAGGAAGAAGGAAAGGAGGAAGGAAGGAAGGCAGGCAGGCAGGCAGGCAGGCAGGCAGGCAGTGGGGTGGGGTTGTGGGGAAGGATTAGAGTGGCGCAGTCCACACCAGACGCCGGGCAGATGGAAAGCCTGGGACATAGTGACAAGAGCTGGCTGCTGGCCCTCCTCCCTCTACTAAGCTGCTGCCTGCTAAACCCCAATTCCCTGTTGCCTTGCAGGCTTCAGCTCGCTCCTCTGAGGAGCAGCTTGGAATATGTGAGCCCAAAGGAGGACCCTTGTGTTTCTTCACTGCCTGTCACCACCCCGATCTGTCTCCTCCCTCCCCCCGCCCCTCTGCTAGGGCGCTTCTGCCAACGGCTGGTTATTTATATCCCCGAGCAGCTGCTGACAGACAGCTGGGAGCTGGGAGGTGTCTGACAGGGATGAGCGAGGCAGAGATGACAGGGTGGTGGGCGGTGCTGTCACTCCTAGCAGGACTGCTGGGCAGAGCCTCCTCCTCTTCACCCAGGGAGGCGAGTCTTAGACAGGCTGATGGGGACATCCGCGGAGGGGCACCTGGACGGGAAGGGACCGAGGGCTATGAACCTTGGGAGTGGGAGGAAGCTGGGGTTGGAGGCAAGAACTTTGCCCCGCTGAGCTTTCCCGGGAGGGGTGGGAGCAGCTGTTGTTTAATTACTCTGGCAATTGCCCGACATCTGCAGCTTACAGGCTATATGACCTTGGGTGAGCCATAGCTCTGGACTTGGGGTTCTTCTGAGCAAAGTGGGGCGGTTGGGTGAGATGTTCTCCAAGTTCTCTGCCGGCCGTGTTAATAAAGGGGTCACAACAAGGACCCAAGTTCGATCCCCAGCACCAAAAAAAAAATAAATAAATAAAATAAAGGGGTCACAGATACAAACTCGAAGCTTCGAATCCTAGCTTTGCCACTTGCTTGCTGTGCACCCTTGGACAATTGATTTAACGTCTCCATACCTCCAACTCCACCTCTGTAAAGTGGTGGTTTAATAGGAGCCACAGCAAAGGGTTTTCGGAGGGAGGAAATGAGTGAATCAATACATGTGATAGGATCGGAGCCATGTCTGGCACATACGGTAGTTGTCTATGCTAAACAGAGCCTGGGTCTGTGATTCTCTGCATGTATCCTCTTGCCCTGAGCAGTTAGCTGATTGTATTATAAAATACTAAGAAAGAAGAGTGGAACTTTAAAAATATGCAGTGCAGGGAGAATGTATAGATTCCCACCTTTGTCGATTATATAGATTTTATAGACTATGTGTCTTGCGTCATCAAATAGGTGACCTCCGAACTGGGAAACATTTAGGCTAAGCCTACATTTGTTCTGAGCCTGAGTCCCGGTCTTCTGACTTTTTGCCTTCACCTGTGGTCTCTGGAGACTCTTGTTTGCATAGCAAAAGGTCAAAAACTTGTTCCCTTTTTGCAACTGTCTCTGTCCTTCCCCTCCCTCTCTCTCCCCAGCTCCTGCCTTCCTTCTAACCTCTTGCTGTTCTTCTATTTTAAAAACTAATACCTGGTCTTGGAGAACACAGAATCCCAAGCATGTAATTAAGCCCCTGGGCTCACTGCGCCTGCGGCACCAGCTGGGGCATCAGGAACCTGGGGAGGGATGACCTTGGAGCAGGGGCCATTGCCCACCACCTCTGAGGCCTGCCACTCGCTGCTAGACACAACAGCCCCTCAGCCACTGTGTCTGGGAGCAGCTGAGGCTGCTGTGGGTCGTCCCCTGCTCTCCTTCACTGATCTTGGTCCTTCTGTTTGGAGGAGTATCTGCGTGACAGAAGGAGAGAGAGGGGAGCAAAGAAGCTGACAGGTTACCATGGAAACCAGCTGAACACAAACTCTTAGCTTCAGCTAATACTTGACTTACAGAAGTACTTCTATAACCACAGCGTAAATGAACACACACACACACACACACACACACACACACACGCACACACACCCGCCCCCTTTAAAAGAAGAACAAAATGTTGACTCATTCTTCTCTAATCATAATAGTTAGGTTCTAGTGCTGGAGTCCACATGAAAGGTGAGAATGAGATGAATCCATTCGCTTTTAGAGTGTGTGTGAGTGTGTGTGTGTGTGTGTGTGTGTGTGTGTGTGTGTGTGTGTGTGTTCATTTAATTTGTGGTTGCAGAACCCTCCTGCAATTCACTCCTCCTGGAAACCAAGGGCTCTGGGTTCGGCATCCCTCACTGCCCAGAAGCCCTGTAGGGAGCAGTGTGTCCCCCAAATCCCTCAAAACATTGCTGAGTCATGGTGGCCATAGGCCAATTAAAGATGTCTGATTTGAAAGAGGCCCCTGCCATTGGCCAATCCCACGGCACTGGAGAAGAAGCAAATGTCAAAGATAGTCATCCATTGAACATTTCCTGATCCCCCACTATGTGCTTAATGCCAAGAATTAAAAATTATAATAAAAAAAACTTGTCCTTGTCATCAAGGAATTTGTAACCCAAGCAGTAGGAGGTATGACACAAATAACCTGTTACTAATAATAAGGCATCCACATTTGTAAATGGTTTCTCTATGTGCATAAATATTGTATTCAAATGATCTCTATGATGCTATGCTTTTGGGGAGGGGAGAAGGTAAGAATTGGGGCTTGGGGAGAGGAAGAGCCGATCTAAGACTATGTCTCCTAGCATTCCTAGGCCTAACAGCCCTGGACCACACACTCTCACCACAAGCCTGCCAACCTCGTTCCCACCCCAGGGTTGCCTGCCTGCTCAACTCAAAAGCTGCCTCCTCTGGGGAGAGGCTCAGCCTTGCACCGTGGACCCACACTAGGGAGGGAGTCGGGGAAGGTACCACGTGCATTTAACCTCTACACCCTCATTTATTGTTTGAGTTTGTTCTCCAAGGGACAAACTCCTGAGAGTTGAACTCCTGTGTGGCAGTATTGAGAAGTGGTGAGACCTTTAAGGGGTGGAGCCTAATAGGATGTTCTTAGGTCACTGGAGGGGCTGCCAGCAGAGGGACTAAGGTAGCTCCCTCAGGACTCAGGACTCCTTGTGGGAGTGAGTTGTTATAAGGTGATCTTGACTTCTGAGTCACTCCTGGCCCTTCATCTGGAGGTGGGATGTTTTCCTCCACACATGTTCTGTGGTGGTTAACCTTGATTGTCAAATTGACCTGCTTGAGAGAAATTTAGGAGATTAGTAAAGCACACTTCTGGGTGTGTCTGCACCCAGCTCCTGACTGGGTTGAGATCTTGGGGACTGTATCTGGTCCCTGGTCTCTCCCTCTCTGGCCCTTCCCTTGCTCTCTGCTTCCCTCCTGCTATGAGTGAGCAGCTTTTCTCCACTGTGCCCTTCTGCCATGATGGTTCTGCCTTGGAGCCAGCCAACCATGAACTGAATCCTCTCAAACTATGAGTCAAAATCAACCTTTTCTCCCTTAAATTGTGTATGTCAGATATTTTGTCCCAGCAACAGAAAGCTGACTAAATACACACTCCCACTGCTGTAATACCATCTGTCACAAGTGCCATGCCCTTCAGTCTCCAGAACTGTGAGCTAAACAAACCTCTTTTCTTTATAAAATGAGCTTGCCTCAGTTATTCTGTTATAGACTGAAACACAGACTAATATGCTCCCCAAACCTCCTTTCACAGATGAGTTTCTGGGCCTCAGGGAGGTTATTACACATGTACCACAAGGTCACAAGGGTTTGGGA
This sequence comes from Hystrix cristata, assembly GCA_004026905.1. Classification (NCBI taxonomy): domain Eukaryota; kingdom Metazoa; phylum Chordata; class Mammalia; order Rodentia; family Hystricidae; genus Hystrix; species Hystrix cristata. Next base: position 35,107 of record PVJO010004302.1, on the reverse strand, counting down.
AGGAGCCTGACACCACCCACGCAGGTTAGTGAGTCATCCACACTGTCCCCCTTCATACCCTCCCCAGCAGCAGGAGACCTGAAGCCCCTCATGCCAGGTGGTGGGAGTGTGTGTGTGTGTGTGTGTGTGTGTGTGTGTGTGTACATGCGCGCATGCGCCTGGAGTCCCTTAGCTCTGTGAGTTCTCTTTGGCCGCCTGCAAGTGATTTTCAATTCTGTGCATTCTCAATTCTGCACATCCTCACATCCCTTTTCCGCTTCAAGGTTGGATTTTCATCTTCTCTCCCCACATTTGGAAAGTGTCCCTGATCACCGGAGAATCTAATTACCACTGCTTCTAAGCGAGTGCTCAGTCTCTGTTATGCAAATGTGGCTGTAATTGTGTCAGGCAGGTTTTGTTGTAGTTTATCTTTCCCCTCTTGCCTCCCATCTCTTTCAAGCTGGAGTTGCAGCCCTCATCCCTCCTTTATTGCGAAGGCTCCTGAGGTCCCTGCTCCCTTAACCACAGAAATCGCCTTGATTACCCACTCCGGATCCCGGGAGCCACAACAGGCCCGCCTCGGGGCAAACAGAAGGAAAAATAAACAGCATTTAGTGGAATTTATTTTATTTCTTTGGAGACAGAAATCAGAAGGTTCCAGATGAGCTCTGGGAACGTTTGCGTGGGGCGGGAGAATTTGGCTTGGAAGGGGAGCAGATCTGCGGAGCGCAGCCCGAGCCCGGGTGCTGCGCAGAGTCCGCCAGGCGTGGGAGGGGCGGGGGCGGGAGCAGCGCCGAACCCCAAGACGCTGCTTTTGTTACTTCGTACCGCTAAAAGTTCCCGGGCCTCTGCGAGCTGAGGCTGTTAGGAAAAGCTGGTCTGTTGCATCTCACAGCCTCCGTGGTGGCGCTGTGCTGCCCGGTCCCTAAGAGGGGCCCAGTTCACGGTGCCCGGGGAAACCAGATCTGGCCACCTGCCATCGTCTTGTGACCCTCGGTCGGGGTAGAGCAGGAGGCAGGGAGGTTCTGGTTTTAAACGCAAACCTGTTTATTCATTCACTGGCTCAAAAAAAAAAAAATTGAGTCCCTACCCTGTTCCAGGGAATATTCTAGGTATAGGGACTGTAGCAGTGAATTAATTAGCCATTAGCTTCCAATCTAGGGTGGGAGAGGGGGAGTAGACAATTCACAAACAAATGTATCATAGCAGGTGGTGATGAAGGTTAAGGAGCAAAACCAGTTCCTGAGGTTTGCGGATGTACCAGGCAGTGGGCCTAGGTGGTAGCAGTGGATGTGAGAAGCCCCGGAAGCCAACAGAACCGGCTGCTGGATTGTGTGTGGGAAAGAAGAGAAAGCAAGGATTCAAGGATGGTGTCCTGGCTCTAGGCTGAAGCACTGGAGCAGCAAGGAGCAGGCGTGGGTGGGGGAGGGAGCCGAAGTTGGGTTGAGAGATGTTAGATTTGAGATGCCCCGAGATAACCAGGTGGCGAAGTGGAGGAGGCAGTTGGAAATTGGAGTCTGGGTGCAGGGGAAGAGGTCTGGGCTGGAGGTATAGATTTGCATATAGATGGTCCTTACAGTAATGAGAATGGATGAGATCACCTGCAGACTGAGAGGTGTGGGAAAGAGAGGCTGCACCTGCTGCCAAGAGCCTCTTTCCCTGTGCAGGACGCTGCTCTGTCTGAGGAGTTTGGCCTGGATTTCGAGCATCCTGATTTCCACCTAATTCCAAGCAAACTCTCCAGTCCTGAGGAAGTGAATGGAGAGGGGCAACCCCATGTCCATAAATGGAAAGAGAGGGCAAGGCGCTGAAGTGTAATCCAAGAGGTCACCTCCCTTCCTGGATGGTGCTGTTCTTTTTAAAGGGGGGGGTGTGCTGGTGGCTTGGCCTCTGAGAGTCCTCCCACCTCAACTCTGAGTTCAACTGCAGAAAGTCCAGTGCGCTTAGCCAATGTCCACGACCTCAGGGAGGCAGATGGGCGGGGATTCCATTCTCCGGGGCTGACTGTCATTATCTCCAATACATGGTTGATCCTTGATATTTATAGATTCAGTACTGGACTTGGAAATTGTTCTATTAGGTAAAATTTACTTATAACCTCGTAATCGGTAGTCACGGCACTTTGGCAGTCATTCCCAGACATGTCCAGAATGTCAAAAGATTCGAGCTACGGTAGTGTGTGGTGGTACTTGCCTGTAATCCCCACACTCTGGGAGGCTGAGGCAGGAGGGTCACAAGTTTGAGCCCAACCTGGGCAATGTAGCACTTTAGTGAGACCCTGTTTCCAAATTAAAAAACAAAACAAAAAAAAAAAAGGGCTGAGGATGCAGCTCAGTGCAAAGTTCCTGCGTATCGTGCTCATTCCTGTCTGAGGTCAGGGGAGGCGCCACAGTCTGGCTTCAGCTCTCCTTTGTGAACAAGTGCTCTTTCTGCAGTGCAGGTAGTGCCATGTTTTTTGTTTGTTTTGGTGATTTCATTCTTTAAAATGCTCCTCAAGCATGGTGCTAAAGCACTGCCTAGAGCTGCTAAGCACAAGAAGGCTGTGATGTGCATTACAGGAGAAATGCGTGGCTTACTTGAGCTTCGTTCGGGTTCACTGGTAATGAATCAGCAATATACAGAAGTAAGGTGTCTTTAAACAGAAACATCCATAAAACAAGGTAAGGTACTGACTGGCTGTTGAGAGTGCTGTGACCAGGGCCTCGTGGGAGCCTAACCCCCATGTCCCCTTGGAGCAGCGCTTCAGTGCAGCCTTCGCTTAGTCCATGTTTGCAGTATGTTATACACTGTGCCTGCTGCGACAAGAATTGGCCGTACTTGTCTCTCCATCCCTACTATGTTCCCGGGTGAAGTTGTTTTAGCATTGCCAACCCGTACCCCAGAGGAGGCAAATTTCCTGACTGGAGTACAGTACTCAGGTGTAGTCTTTTTGCTTTAACACTCTTTTCCAGTAATGTAGGTTATTTTCTTTCCCATTTAGGCTATTATTTCAGTATTGCTCTATGATTCATTTGTAATGCAGTTCGGTTTACTTATCAGTGGGTAAGTTGGAAAGTTCTTCCAACTTTCTGGTCAGTTTTTAAACATTCGTACAGAGTGGGATTTGCTTTTTGTGGTGTAGAGTGCGGTAGGTGAGGCATGGGACTTATGACCCACACTACAGTCATAATCCAGAGCGGCTCCTTCACTCCAAAACTCCCCTGCCCTGGCCCTTTGGAGTCAGTGCCTATCCCAGCTGCTGTTCCAGCCACCACACTCTCCTTTTTGTCCCTATAGTTATGCCTTTTCCAGAATTTTCCAGAATGTCATATAAACGGAATTATGTAATATATAGACTTTTACATCTGACTTCTTTCATTTAGCAAAATACATATAATATTCATCTATTTGGCTGCATCAAGTAGTCCTTCCTTTTTTAAATTTTTGGGCAGTATTTTGTTCTGTAGAGGTACCATGGTTCAGCTATTTGCAAGTTAAAGATCATTTGGGTTGCTCCAGTTTTGCACAATTACGAATAAAGCTGCTATGAGGATTCTCATACAGGTTTTCACGTGAACAGCAGTTTTCATTTTTCTTCAGCAAAGAAGAGTGGGATTGTAGAGTCATGATGTAGCAGCATGTTTAGCTTTACAGGAAACTGCCAGACTCTTTTCCAAGGTGGTGACTGTATTGTTTGCTTTGCCCCTGGCATGTAGGAGAGGCCCAAAACCTCACTAGCACTTGGCACCGCCAGTCATGCTCATGGATTTGATATTCTAATAGATCTGTAGTGCTATCTCATTGTGGTTTCCATTTATATTTCACTAGTGACTAATGCTGTTCAGTACCTTTTCATATGCGTTTCTGGCCATCTCTGTATCTTTTTTGGAGTAGTTCTAATCTTTTGTCTGTTTTTTCAGTGGGTTTTGTTTTCTTATTGTTGAGATTTGAGTTTTGTTTCGTTTTTTGTGGTATTAGGAATGGAACCCAGGACCTTCACACTGAGCTATATCCCTAACCCTTTATATTTTTTTTAAGACCGAGACTAACTAAGTCATTAAGTTGACCAGGCTGGACTCTAACTTGTGATCCTCCTGCCTCAGCCTCTCAGAGTACTGGGATTACAGGTGTGTGCCACCACGCTGAGCTTGAGTGTACTCTATGTATTCTAGACACAAGCACTTTGTCAAAAACTCAGATTCAAAAATATTTACTCTCTACCATGGCTTGTATTTTTATTTTACTAGCGGTGTCATTTGCCGAAGTTTTAAATTCTGATAATACCTAACCTACCTTTTTATTTCTTTTATGGATTATGCATTTGGCATTTTATCTAAAACCTCTTTGCATAACCAAAGTCACAGAGATACTCTCCTATATGTTTCTTCTAGAAATTTTATAGTCTTACATTTTATATATATGATTTACATGATCCATTGAAAATTAGTTTTGAGTCAATTTTTGCACAAGTTGTGCAGTTTAGCTTGAGATTCACTTTTTGCATGTTTGTCCAACTGTTCAGGCACCATGTTGAAAAGATCAACCTTTGAGTCCTCTTTTTGGGCCCACTGAGCAAACAGACTGAGTTCCAAAGTGGGTTGAAATTATGAGAACTGGGGGAACTGGAGAGACGTCCATGCACCGAGTAACCCACCAGCAGCTCAAAACCAAAAGGTAGGCGGACATAAGTCACCCAGCAAATTATAGTGATCTGGGGGAGACCTTGGAGTTGCCACAAGTCATTAAAACAGGGAGAGGGCCTTTGAATCAAGCTTGGGCCTGGCTGATGCCCCAGGCGAGGCCCATCGCCCTTGGTGGCCTTGGCTCCTGGGGATGGTCGGTGAGGGAGTTGCAGCAGCCTGGACCAGGAGCCGGGTTGACTCACCAGCCAGGGTTGAGCATCTAGGGGGAGGGTCGCTTTGTTTGCTGTCACGGTGAACTTGGTTGCAATAATAGCCCCGAGCTGCCCCTGTGCTTTGATTGCTCTCTCCCTGGGCTCCTAATGGAGATTGACAGAATCTAGCGTCCCAGGTAATTCTATTGTCAGTTTCGGCAGCCTCCTGCACCTCATTAGACAAAAGCAGAGAGAAATGAGCAGAGAAAGAACGGCAGCCCCAGAGCAGAGGGGCCTGCTAGTGTAGGCAGCTTGCAGGAGATGACCGGGTAGTGAGGAAATTATCTGGGCTTTCCACGCAGTCCCTCTAGGTACCTGGTGGGAAACTAGGACATCTGCGTCACAGCTCTGCAGGGCAAGTGGTATGAACTGTTCAGTGCCAGCTGCAGGCCCATTTCTTTGAGGGAAAGATGGAGGGGAGGCTGTGACAGTCTTGTGCATGTCTAGTCTGTGGTCAGGGGTCCCTGCTGGTGGCGGAGCCTAGCAGGGAAGGGAGTCTGGTGGTTCGGGGTTGAGTAGCTAGTGCATACCATGGAGGTGGCTGCTATGGCTCGATAAGGCTTGTCCCCCGGAAGTTCCTGTGCTAGAGGTGTGGTCCTCAATGTAATGGTATAGACAAGAGCTGGGACTTTGAAGAGGTAGGGCCTGGTGGGCGATGACTGGGTTAGGATCACCCCCAGTGAAGCATTAAGGCTGGACTTCACAGTGGCTTCACTGCAGCAGTGGATTCATTTCCAGGAAAGTGGCCTCTTCAGAAAGAGTCTGCCCCCTCCTTGGTCTCTTATTTCCTCTCTTGCCATGTGTTGGTTCAGAAGTCCCCTCCCTCGTACATGCTCCTACCATGAAGGCCCTCGCCAGAAGTCAACCAGGTGAGGCCAGCCACCAGATCTCAGGCTTTCAAGCTCCCAAACTGTGAGCTAATAACTCTCTTTATAAAATGTTCAGCCTGAGGTATTTTGTTATAGCAACAGAAGAGGGACTAAGATAATGGTCAAAGACCTATTTGATTTACATAGACCTTTAGGGTTTCACTCAACATGAATACATTGCAACAGATCATGGGTGAGAGGATCCTGAATCTGCAGGAAAATAAGAATCTGCCACTGTGGTAGGCTAGTATCATGTCTCCAGTCCTGGCTAGAAACACACACATATTCACATAGGTACAAGCACAATGCACCTGACTTAGTTTCTCAGCCCACTATATAGATTACCTTAGACCAGGTAATTTATACATTTATTTCTCATAGCTCTGGGTTCTGGGAAGTCCCAGATCAAGGCACCAACAGATTGTGTATCTGGTGAGGGCTGCCCTCTGCTTAAAAGATGGCCCCTTCTTGCCACTCCTTTTTCATAAGGACACTATTTGCATCCCCAAAAGCCCCTTCTCTCAGTACAGCCGCATTTGGGATTCGGTCTGTACATAGGAATTTTGGGAGGACACCAATATTTGGGCCATCATAACTCTCAGCACATATATCAGCTCATGTTCTAAACACATCTACTCATACATACTCTTAAACACAGAACACTAGACAAGACTTACATGCCAGTTACACCTACGGGCAGTGCACACATGTTCATGCAGAGTGAATTCGTCTATGAAGTTTCTGTCTGTGGCTTATGGCACCAGCCTCTCTGCTTTCTATTTACATCTTGGATGTGTACAGCTCACACACACATTCACACCCGCCCACCATTCCCACAACACACCGCACGCACTCAAACACCAGTGCCATAAACATGCTCCCAGATCCACACTCTTAGACACATCTGCCCAACATACATGCTTCTTCCACCGTCACTCGGCAGATGCGGTCACCTGGTTCCTGCCCGGGTTCCCCAGGCACACACCTTCATGGCCATGCCATCTCGGGCAGGCTCCCAGCAGGCCACTCCACCGGCCCCATAGACCACAGAGAGGAGTGTTTTCCGTCTCCCTCTTGTCATTGACATGCAGCACCTTTCTTTCATTTCTTGCACTGTGGCTTCGACTGGGTGAATGCCAGCGTCTACCTGGCATGGAGCCCAGAGCAGCAGCGCAGAAGCAATTGTCCTGTGGGAATGAGCCTCCACAAGCCTGGCATGGCTGCGTGCCAAGTCTAGAAGGGACATCAAGGAAAAAGGCCTACGTGGGTGACCCGATCCTGCACCAGTACTCCAGAGAGCTGTGGAATGAGTCAGCACACAGCATCCTCCTTAATCCCTGCCTTTGTTCTCCCAAAAATTCTGGACATTTTGGGTGTTCTATACGTTTCCTGAACTAGAAGAAGAGTGAGACTCGAAAAACATACCAGCTTAGAGAATCCAAAGTCAGAGCCCGGGCTACTGCCTCATCTGCCAGCCTTTGGTTGTGCATTGTGGCTGTGGCCTGGATGTGGTTTGTCCCTCAGGGGTTCATGTGTTGGAAGCCCAGTTCCTAGGGTGGGGAGGTTGAGAGGTGTTAGGACCTTTAAAAGCCAGCGCCTTAAAGGAGGTCCTTAGGCCCTGCCCTCAGAAGGGATTAAAGTAGTCCTCAGGGAACCCCTGCCTCGCGTGAAAGTGCATTGTAATGAAAACCATCCTGATCTTCCTCCCATACATGCTCCTGCCATTGTGATACCACCTGCCACAAGGCTCTCACCACAGTCAAGCCAAATGCTGTGCCATGCCCTTGAATCTCTGGAACTGTGAGTTTAATAAACCTCTTTTCTTTATTAAATCAGCCTGCCCCAGGTATTTTGTTATATTAAGGCAAAGCAGACTAATACAATCACTACATCCTCATCAGCTAGAACGTGCCTGGAACAATAAATCTAAGCTGGTTAAGTGTAAGTGTGTGTTTGTCTGTGAAACAGACCTGACACTTCTTTGTCTCTCAGGGCAATCTATAAATTATAAAGAAAAATTCAAACTTGGAAGAATTCTTGCTGTTATTATGACCAAAAACAGGTAGGTAAGTAATTCTCTTCCCCAGTTCACATGCTTCGGGCCCTCTCCACCCCTGCACTTTGCACTGTCTGTCCCTAAGTTAATGAGATGCTTTACCATTATCTAAGCATCCATTATGCTCCAGGTGTGACACTATATACTTTACAGACAGCTCTTCAACTCTTACAGGAATCCTCAGTGATATCATTGTCCGCAGTGATAGGGAATTTGAGGTTCTGAGAGGCTGAATAATTGCCCAAGATCACACAGGTAATAAGTGGCAGAGACAGGATTTGAACTCAAGCCCGTGCCTTCCTCACAACACTAAGCTAACATTCATCATTACCAGTCAAGGGAAGGAAATTCTGTCCATCTCTCCGTTGTCTAAGCCTAAACCCCCTTTACTGTCTATGTCCATTTCTCAATTTTAAACTGTAAGCCAGAATACAGATGGCAGGAACTGTGTTTATTGAATTCATTTCATAGTGTTCAGCATACTTCCAGGAATGGATATAATAGATTACTTTTTAAAAAAACTAATGGCTCCATAAATTTCAAATTGTATCTGAAGTCAAGAGACCACATTTCAGTTCTGTTCTTAGAAAAGAACCAAACTTCCCAGGAGAGCGGGTCTGAATAGAAACCAGTTTTCATCAGAGCACACTTCTGTGCCCAGATGTATGGGGTTTTCTGCACCCCTTGCCACCCAATAATTCTCCAGCAGGCAGCAACCAGGTGTCCTGTAATTCACCGTCTACTTGCAGATAGTGTCAGATCCCGCATGTTGAGGGCTCGGTCTCACAAGATCGTCCCCCACTTCTGGTGGCAGGCTCAAGCCCCAGGGCACAACCCGGGCTTCTGACCCAGTCTGTCAGGTGGGGACTCCCCGCTATACCTCCTTGATTAATTTGTTATCGAGGGTCGTAGAACTCCGAGAAATACTTTACTTACATGTACCAGTCTATTAGAAAGGATTTTTGTGGAGGCCTCATTACACAGGCGGGATTGACTATATCATCAGCCATTGGCGAGCAATTTAACCTTCGGTTCAACTCTTCTCCCCAGAGATTGGGAAATGTGGCTGAAAGTCCCAACGCTGACTTGTTCCTTATAGTGACCAGTCCCCACCCTGAAACTATTTAGAGGCTTCCAGCCGCTGGTCAGCTCATTAGCATACAAAAATCAGTCCTGTCTCTGTGGGGAAACCAAGCATTTTGGGGCTGCATGATGAGAACCAGAGGCAGCGATCAGATACATGCATATATTTTTCATTATATCACAATATCACATCTGTGTTTGAATCCAGCACCATTAATTACTTACTAGCAATGTCACTGGGCTCTCATATTTTCCCATCTCTGGCCTCAGTTTCCTCATCTGAAATGAGGTTCTAGCTGTGATGATCTCTGGGTTTCTTCCAAACATGATCTTCCAAGACTCTGCAGTTTTACATGTTACCGAATGATTTAAAATCATTTCACCTGCAGAGCGGGCCACTCCAAGAAGGCCAGCTCCTCCTTCTTGTACTCATCTTCTGTGTTGCTCTGCTCCTGAAGGAGTACAAAAAGTCACAATGCAAAGTCCTCTCCATGAAGAATGAAACACCCTTTGACGGCTCGTCTACAAGACAGCCATCTGGAGTTCCCCACAGCTGTCATCAGTCACCCCACCCACATGCCAACGCTCCCCGTGCTGAACATTTCCCTTGCACTTAGTGAGACTGTGTTAGACAAGAAAAGTCCAGGGGGATGATTGAAGGCTGTGAGGATGAGGGCTGACGAGGACATGGGTGGTCAGAGTCTCCCCGTCTGACAAAGCTTCCTGATGTCTGTTGGCAGAAGGGTGAGAGACAGGTTCTCACCGAGAGGAAGACTGTAGCAAGGCAGGCCCGCCCTGGGTGTCTGTTTCCTTCATCAGCAGGGGTTTGCTGAAACAGCATTGCCATCCTGGAAAGAGCCAGTCTGGGAAAAGGGGTCAGGATACCAGAGCTGGCTCCGAGGCATTGCTTGACTCTGGGCAAGCCATTCACCTCCCCATGACTTGGTGCCCCCACCTTTATCCAACCAGGCCTTTCTAGACCTCAGCATCTGGTAGTCGTAACCAAAAATGTGGGTCCCAGGGATGTCCATAGATGCTAAGGCTCTAGGGTTCACTGGGAAATTTACTGGAGCCTTAGTCTCCAAATACTCCTCTCTGATCCAAAAACTTCTTAGGACAAAAGTGGCCCTGATCCTCCTCCTTTTCTATATCCTGTGATTACTGCCCTCTGTACTCAGACATTCTTCACTTACTTGTTTACTGTTTTGCTTTAGATCTGAAATGTTCCCCGCAAGTCTCACATATTCAGAGGTGGGGCTCTGGGAAGGTGATTAGATTGGAGGGCACTGATGATTTTCCAAGAACAAAATGATGACCTGAAACTATCTCACGTGCTCACAGAATGGGCCACTCCCAGAAGGCCACCTCTGGCCTCCTTGTGTTCATCTCTGTTGCTCTATTCCTAAAGGAATACGAAAAGCCAAGACGTGAAGCCCTCTCATTCAAGAACGAAGACATTCCCCAATGATGAATGTTATCAATATGTATATGGAAAATGTACCATTAAAATAAAAAAAAAAGAAGACATCATTATACAGCTAATGTCACCAACAAAGACAGTCTGAATACATGAGCCTTTGGGGGACATTTTGGTCCTAAATGATACAGCAGACAAGTGAGTGGATAATAACACAGGACAGAGAGCACTCAGTGTGGAATAATCCCCTGATGAGTTCCCAGTGAATGTTCTATTAGAAGGCGGAGCCTGATCCAAAGAGGTGGGTCTAGGGGGTAACCCGGGAGTGTATTCTTGTTCCTGGCTCCTTTCTTCTCTCTCTGCCTTCTGGCTGCCATGTGGTGAACATCTGTCTTTTGCTGTGTCCTTCCGCCATGCCATTTCGTTCTTGGAGCCAGCCAACCATGGACTGAACTCACTGGAAACTTAGCCAAGTAATCTTGTCCTCCTTTAAGTCCTGGGTGTTGGGTATTGTGTCTCAGCGATGGAAGAGCTGACTAATGCACTCACTTTTCCCCTTATGAATCTCTTATAAATGGAAGCCCTGGCCCCAGCAGCACTCTGTAAATGTTTAACAACCAGTTCTGAGGTGGCAGGAACGCTTGATCTGCAGGGTTTGCTGATAGCAAAGCTACGAATACTCTTACCATTACAAATTCCAAGGTACCAACTATGACATAGATGGGCCAGAGCCAGGAAGAGAGTCACGATTGTACAACTCTACATAGTAGTTTTACCATATAGACATAGATAACCTTAAGGCCACAGAAAATAATGAAATATGGTGAAAGAACTAGGAAGTGATGAAATTTGAGCATTTATTACCTTTGCTTTTAATATAATTTATTGAATTTTAAACTCACGTCATTTACTTTTTAATAATGGTGTGTTTAACAACTGGTTCACTAAATTCCCAAGAGAATACTTGGTCCTCCTCCTCCTCCTCCTCCTCCTCCTCCTCCTCCTCCTCCTCCTCTGACTGTCCCAGACAGAGCTGTGCATCCCCACATTTGCAGGCATATGGAGCTGAGGCTTTGCAATGGAGAAACCTAGTGCACAAAATAGAGGAATTTATTTCTGCATGCTCCTCTTGTCTCCCTTTGTTAACTTTAGTTTCTTGTCTGTTATGTAAGACATTCCTCTCAGTCGCTCCCTTTTTTGTAAGGATGGTATTGAGAGAAATGATACCCAGGCCACGGAGACACCGTGTATGTTATGGAAGCTTCCAGTTTGCTCAGCTAAAGTCTCATATCAATTCTCACAGCAATTCTGCCAAGTGAGGTAGGAGCAGGCAGGAAGTTGTGGATGGACCTTGCCACACCAGGTTAGTCAACTTTTCCTGTAAACTGCTGGAGAGTAAATATTTTAGACCTTGCAGATTACACAGTCTGTTGCAGTTACGTGGCTGTGTGGTTGTGCATTGAAGGCCACCACGGACAATATGTAAACAAACAAGTGTGACTACGTTCCAAAAAACTGTATTTATGGACACAGAAATTAGACTTATACGTAACTTTCACATGTCACAAAATGTTATGTTTCTTTTGATCTTTTCCAACCATTTAAAAATACAAAAACTGTTCTTAACACATGGACCATATGAAAACAAGCCCTAGCCAAAATTTGGCCCTGTAGGTAATAGTTTCCTTACCTTAGCGAAAGAGATTAAGCTGCAAAGAGAACAGGACCATTTCAAGTTGATCCAAACTGACAGGGTTGGGACTGGCTTGGTTTTTAGCATACAGAACTTTACACTAGCTCACCCTGCCCCAAAAAGGAACAGTTCCTGAAAAGGATGAGTGTGGACAGAAGATGGTTAATGGTTACAGGGGTGCAGTTGGATAGAAGAAATAACTTCTAATGTTCTATTGCACAGTAAATTAACAATGATTAATAACAATTAGTTGGGCTGGGGATTTAGCTCAGTGGTTCAATCCCCAGCACCAAAAAAACCAAAAAAACAAAAAAACCCAAAACAACAAATAATTAATTGTATATTTCAAAGAAGCTAGTACAGAAGATTTTTGATGTTCCCAAAACAAAGAAATGATAAATTGATCTTATCATTACACATTGTAATATGTATGGAGACGTCACATCTACGTATCAGCTAAAATAGAAAACATTTTTAAAAAGGAGACCTTCCTGTTCTTCCACACTCCTGCTGGGACCTGCAGTGATCCTCTGCGTGAGCTCTTCTGTAACCTGACAAGCGCCCTGGGTCACCCTGCCTTACTGCCCATTTCTGTCCCTCTACTACAGTGGGCCTCCCCCTGCATCAGGGTCAAACACAAAACGCTTTCGGATGATGTGTACTTATAGGAAATGTACACCTCTGTTTTTCATCCATCAGACAGAATATAAAGAGCTCACTGCCTTCACTGACTTTGATTTTATGACTCTATTTTCCTATTTTCTCCCAAATGTCCTAAATTTCCATGAAGCAAGGACTGCCTCTTTGTTATTCGGGATCTTCAAGCATCCGGTTCGGACCGCTTCTTGTAGGAGATGTGAAGGAACTTGGTGACTCATGCCTGAGCTCCCCTCTGGCCAGGAGATGCATGGTGAGAGGCAGGTGTGACCCTCGCTGTGGTATTTATTCCCCTCAAGATGTTGCTGTGAGAAACGGAAACAGTCAGAGGAGTTTAAAGAATTACACAGCAAACACCCATATGCCCACCACTCAGGTTCTATAACTCACACTTTACCACATTTGCTTTATCAGGTAGCCATCTATCCATCCACCATTCTTTTCTTACATTTTTTGACACATTGCAAAATAAGCTGCAGATGTCAGTACACAGCATCACATTGCTAACTACAGTTCAGTATTTGTTTATGCTTCTGCTTATTTATTTTTTGATCTGGTATAAATTCAAAAGACTCCAGAAAATAGCTCCCCACTCTGTGGATCTCTAAAGACTTTTCTTGGGCAAGGCTTTCCTTGGTCCTTCCAAGGCTTGACAGTGAAGACCCTCTGATGGAGACCACTCCTTAACTCTGCCTGGGACGGGGGCTGCAATCCTGGAAACAGGTTGGGGTCAGGTTGGGGTTCAGATCCCCCACACCATCGCTACAATTGTATGTCTATGAATTGAGACTGATTTACTTGTAAAGGCAGTGTGGTGGGATGACAGGGTTGGGAAATTAACTGTGTCCTCTTCCCTGACTACCAGTTTTTCACAAAAGGGTGGGAGTCATTTCCAACTTCATCCGAACTCCACTTTGCAAAGGCCATCGAAACAGAGAACAGTCTTGACCCTGTGACAGCGTATCAGCCAAGGACAGATCACAGATACGACCTTGGTATCATAAGATCACATCACCTAGGTACATCATAGCTGTCTTGGCTTGTGTGAGTACACTCCAGGAATGGCATAACAAGGAAACTGCCTAGTGACACACTTCTCAGAAGACCCTTTTAAGGGACACATGACTCCTGTGGGGTGGGCTCTCCTCAGGCAGGGTCACAGCTTCCTGCGCTTCCCCGTCACCCTAGAAGACAAAACCAAGCCAAGTCCCCCTGGGGGAGGCCTCGCTTGGAGCAGCTGTTCCACAGGGAGGGGTGCGGCTAGACTGGGTGGGGGGAGAATGAGGAGGAGGGTGAGTGCAGGGTCTCTGCAGTGTCTGTCCTCCACACCCTGCAGCCACTCAGACGCAACAAAACCTTGTCTGGGGTCTGGCTTGAAATAGCTAAGTCGGCACGGGGGGAACAGAGCTGGGAGCGGCCCTGACCTCCTCAGGGGACTCTGACAGGCTCAGGCCATGGGCAGAAGTCTTCAACAAGCTTTGCGAATTAAGTGGTCATCTCTGTTAAGGACAAAGAAATAAACAATCACCCAAACAGTAAATGATAAGGCAGACTTTTTCCAAGAAGACTGTGGTGATAGGTAGAGGGACCACTGCGGAGGGGTCCTGCGGTGGGGGAGAGAGGGTGGGCTCAGCTCTGACTGCAACAAAACAAGTGGGGGGGGCAGTGGGTGGAAAATCACCAAAAAGAAACACTGAAGGTTTGTGGCTCAACCGACTTGGTAGGGTCACAGCTGAAGACACTGAGGGTGATCAGATACCAAGAAAATTGGATTTCCCGTAAACAGACTTTGTGGGATTCTTATTCAGACTGGACCTGACAAGGACGCAGATGGAGCCCAAGGTCAGGTTGGTCAAGAAGGGGGTTCAGAGGGTGCTCCCCAGATTTTGGTCCCAGGAACGAGTCTGTCACTATGAACACACCGACCAGCTTGGGGACATAGTGGGGCCCTGCCAGCCCAACGGGTGGTATCTTACAGTCGTACCTCATGCAGACAGTTAGCAGCCCATCCTTGAAGTATTTGCTCCTTCTTTTTCTTTTCTCTCAAATTCAGTATCTTGAAAGATGTGAAATGTACTAGAAATAAGTTAGGATGCTAGGAGGTCTAGCCCCCGTGGGTGGGTTTCAAATCAGGGACAGACTGGGCCCCATGGAAGAACCACAGAGATAGATGCAAAGTGGGGGGCACAGGGATCCCCTTACTTCTGCTCCGGAACACACACAGGTCCTCTGGCTCCCACTCATCTCCCGAGTTGCTTTTTCCATGGCCTGTCAGCTGGAGAGTAAAACACAAATGGAGCGTGAAAAAAAATGCAGCAAAATAATTACAGGTTACAACAAATCAATTGGAACTGTGTAAAGAGCCTGAGGCAGGTAGCCGAGTCAGGCTCTTCGGCTTAACACCCAGTCCCTCCATGGCAGTGGCAGCAGCTTGCGTCCCCGGGACGCGAGGACAGACACAGCCGGCTGCGCTGTCCGAGGACCTGGGTGTGACCTCCAACCCTGTCCTAAGGAGCTGTGTGACCCTGGGCAATCAGCTCCCCCTCCCAGCCTTATTTCATCACCTCTAACACCCAGATAATTATACCCACTTAGTATATCGTGTGAGTGGTGTGGGATCAGAGGAAGTAATAGAGGAGGCAAACGTGCCTTGGAAACAATAGAGAGCTGGACAAATGGCTCCTGTCTTTACTATTATCTCCTGAATCCATCCACTTCTCTCCATCTCCCTGACTAGCTCCTAGAGTCAGCACCTGCTGTCTCTCACCTGGTTTGCTGCAATACCTTTCTTTGAACTGGTCTGTGTTCACTCTAATTCCTCCTGTGGGCTTGCAGTCAGCATAATCTACAATCCCAAGTCTGACCCCGTTCTTTGGGTCTAATCCCTGAGGACTGGAGGGAAAGGGTGACTGTGGGCTGAGGGGTTTTAAAGGTAGTTTGGATTAAGAGGAAGGGGGTGGGGAGCAAGACTGCACCGTCTCAGCAAGTACTCATCCAGTGTGCTGGAGATGGTGTAAGGCGATCGAGGGAGTTGGCGATGGTGTCTTGCCCTTGTGTTGCTTAACAACTCCGTGGGAAGATGGAGTTTGCAAATATGAAACAAATGGAGTGCAATTAAATGCAAAATTGTATGCTTCTAATTGGAAAATACTTGCGTCTGCTGCAGAAGCCCAGAGCAACCCATGGCGAGGTCCAGTTTTGAAAGGAGATCTTAAAAAGCAAGTTGGATTACAATGAAGACAGAAGAATGGGCACTGTATAGGCAGTGATGGCGAACCTGTTAGAGGTTTCAATTACACAAACAGCCCTCTTCGGCATATGTGCTATAGATTCGCCACCACTGGCATAGGGGGATGAGACAGGGCTGAGACTGTGGGGGCGTGGAGAGAGGGCCTGGCACAAGAGCGAGCTGCAGGACTCTATTGCAAAGCTGGCTGGGTGGTGGAGTCAGGTAAGGCAGGACTTCAAAGTCTAGCCAGGGGTGATGTGATCTAATTTAGACTACATGTGGATAATCTGATGAATTATTGATTGGTGCAATGGATAATTTCATAACTCCGAAGTGGAGGAAGCAAGGAAGAAATACATCAGTCCGGGCTTCCCTCCGCCCAGCCCCAGGGAACACTTGTCGACCTTAGAGGGCCCGGCTCTTGGAGAAGGTGGCTGTGTCGGCCTCGGTCAGGACTCAGGGAAGTTTGGGAAAAGGGCATCGGGAAGGGACTGCTTGGGGAAACAGGTCAGTGCCTGGCCGGAGACTCAGGAGGGCTGGAGGTGACGGCACAGGGAGGGGCGGACAGGGCTCCTGCAAGACCAAGACACTGAACACGGAAACCTGCAGTACAGTCACGAGTAATTCCAAAGAAAGAGAAAGACACTGCCTTTCCCGCACCACACACACGCACACACGCACGCTGCACACATGGACGCACACGCACATGCATGCTGTCTGCTCCCTGTGTCTGTCATTAAGCATTCAGGCAGTTAATTCTCTCAGACACACTGCCGTGAGTGCCAGGAGCCTTGTAGAGTTGCAAACAGGACGATGTTGGGAGAGTCATGACAGAGACCCCGAGGGAAGGGATAGAGACTGCGAGGTCCCCTCCTGTACCCTGAGCCGGAGAGCTCATCTCACGTCCTGGGGGCCTCAACTCCAACCCACCCGGCAGGCCCCTCGCCAGCCCCACTAGGACTGTCCTGTCTCTGGCCACACCCACACTGTCGGGGCTTCCTGACCAGAGAAAGGTGCGGAGTCCTGTGCCCTTTGGAAGCAGCGTCCCTCCCAATGGTGAGGTTACGGAGAGCCCCGTGAAGGAGGCTCGTCCTTCCCTGGGTGGCAGGAAGCCCTTCAGACCCATGTTGACTGGGGCTACCCTGAGGGGAAGCCTGAGTGGATCACCGTGGAACTCTTCTAGTGGCCTTGACTTGAGGGCAGGTATGAGGTGTGCAGGCAGCTCCGCGAGGGTTGTCCTGAGACCTTTCTCACAGGCAGGCAGATACTTGGTTTCATTTGTTCAACTTACATTCATTGGGCGGTTACTATATGCCAAGCACTAAGCTCACCGATTTGGGCTGGCAGAAGAGGAAAGGGCGGTTGGGATGATGCCACCCTAACCCTACCCAGGAACCCCAGGGCTGGGCCTCACTATGCACATGGATAGTAGACGCCAGCCGGTTGCCAGGCCCTGGGAATGCAAAGATGAGCGACACAGTGTCTGCATTCAATCACATTGCTGACTACATAGCAGATGTGACAGACACAGGGAAAATGTCTGCAAACCCACTGTGATAGGCACAATGACAGTGTGTACAGGGAAAGGGGCTGCAAAAGGGCTCCCGGAGGAAAGGTACCTCTGCTGAGCCCTGAGTGGAGGCATGCGTCCCCTTGGGGTCCAGTTTGAAGGGCTCCCAAATCCTCTCCTCGTGGAGCTTGGAATGAGGAATTCAGTTGTGTGGATTAAGTATTGTCTTCTCTCCTTGGCTGGAGGAGAATTGACGGTCCCAAGAAAGTAACTAATACATCACAATTCTGAGGTCACCATCCTCCATATGAAGAGGCCAGGTACCATGTGAGGGGTGGATGGAAGGAAAGGAGTGGATGAGGGACCCTCCTCTCCTAGTTCTCTACCCCTTCTCCTCCACTTTTAATGATGCCAAGGCTGTCTGGGGGGTTCTGTCTAATACTAGAGTGAAATTTTTGATAAAAACATTAATAAACACATTTACTCTAATATATTAATGATCTGAGTTTTCCTCTATCTTTCATCTCTTCCTGAGGCAATTGAAAGTTTCATTTCCATACTGCTCAAAATGATTTCTTGAATCCCATTTCGCTTCTGCCCAGCCCCTTCTGGCCTTGTCCTGGCCCTGTAGGTGCAAGGTAGGACCTGAGGTGAATGTGGGGTTCCTTGATTTTAGCAGGAACTGGAATAAGGCACCTATAGCTATCTTCATGCACAAACTAGAGGAGTAAGGCAGATGACAGTGTATTAGATGGAGACCTTGTTGTTTTAACAGAGAGTGTTGACTGACTTTTTTAGTATTTTGAGCAGGTTTTTGATAAAGAGCAAATGACACAAAGCTTATGGGAAAAGCTAATACAACAATCAATAAAATCAGATATCTAAGGACTGGGTAGGAGAGACAAACTGATTATCTGCTTGGTGAACCTGGAGGCTCTTTCTTGCATGGCCCAGCTAAGTCCTGTTTCTATAGGAGGGTTTGGAGAGCTCAGGTTGGGATCAAGGCTGAAATGCAAACTCCACACATAACTTGCGTGAGGAACATGCTATTTCTCATGCTGGTGAGATTGTAACCCAGATTACAAAGCTCAGGATCTATCCCCTTGAACATCCGGCATCAGCATGCAAGAAATGTGGCACCAGGGTCCCTCTCCTGGATCACGCAGGTACACACTAGGCGTTGCTACTCACATTCAGTCCAGCCGTGCCTCTCTACGGGATGGTGAGGGTCTGGGAGGACCACAACCATTCTGCTAGCCATGTGCTTTGTAACTTCTGCTTTGAGTCTGCGTTGTATGTTGTTTGTAGTGTCCCTTGGTCTACAGATGAGACAAAACAACCAGATTTAAAAAAAAAAAGACAAAATGTTATGTAGACAGATACTTTGAATTTATGCTGAGGTGTTAATTATTTGGTGCCATAGTTTGAGAGAGATCATGAGTTTAGTGGATTCAGACTGAATCAGGGAAGTAACTGGTGGCTGACATGTTCTGTGGTTTTGTTAGCAGCTGCAGTATCTGACTCTAGGGGAGGACACTGTGCTCATCTTGCCAGCCCAGCCCTGGACAGTCATGCTTAGTGCTGCCCACTGTAGGTGCAGGGAGAGGCGGGGATGACTGCTTCTCCTGATGGACACATAGAGTACTTTCCAGGCTGATGCAGCAGCAAAGAGAACAGACTGGAGCAGGCTAACTGGTGGGGGCTGGCAGATCCAGAATCTACCCACCCAGGCTCATGTCTAGGATTCTAAAGCAGAAGGATGGGTGAAGAAAGAGGGAAGGGACCTGGACGGCTGTAAGAGGGGCAGGTGCGGAACTCAAAGCATATCACATGAGCTGTACAGGAGCAAGTGGTGGGGGCTAAGTCAGTTACTAGGAGGGAGTCTAAGGAGGATGGCAGTCAAGAAAAAGCAGTTTGAGGTGCTACAGCTGAGGGAATTCTTGGTAGTGCAGCTTCTGATGCCACTACCAACCATACTCCTAAAACTATTTCTTCTTATTTATAAGATCAGACAAATGTAGAGCATTGGTTTTCACTTTTAAAATTAAACAGTACCACTCCATCTACGATGAAAAGTTGTAATTCTCTGCCCAACTATTTTGAATTCCTGCTAGAACCGACTGCTTTCAACTCTTCTCTGTTTCTTCTGGGGTTTTCCCCCATTTATTTATTTATTTATTTATTTATTTATTTATTTATTTTGGTGCTGGGGATCGAACTCTGAGCCTTGTGCTTGCAAGGCAAGCACTCTAACCACTGAGCTAAATCCCCAGCCTTTCCCCCATTTATTTTTAAAGTAGTGATTGTACTGCTGTTTCTTGGCTTTTTAGTTTACATTTTTGGTTCCTCTATGAAAGATGAGGAAGATGCTCTTTTGCAGCACCCTTTCCCACTCTCCTGTCACCCAACATGCACCATGGCTTCCCCTGTAACATTTCATCTTGTGGATGAAATCAGTATTTGTGATGTAATCCACGTGATCCTGGAAGTGTAATCTATTGCTGATTGAGGGCATACAACAAACTACTTTATGTTTTCTCTGGAGTTAACAGTTGCCTCAGTGTTTGCTTGCTTGCTTAGTTTTTGAAACACCTGTTATAAATCCATCCCCAAACTCCCTGATGTAACAATAAAAGCCGATACAATATGTTCAAACATGAAATAGATCTACCAGCTGTTTGTTTTTCCTTTTTCTTCACTTGAGGCTTTTCACCTGGCATCTTTTGTCTTTCTCTTACATCTGATTTGCAGTTGTTGAAGCTTTTTTTCCAATAGTTACTGGGAATTTCTCTTGACCATTCATCTGGGACTTCCCTTTGGCTCTCTTCTGTGTTAAATCTCTTGTTTTCCAGATTCTATGTCTCCCCCCTTTTCAATTTATTCATTCCTTTTGGCAGAATACATCTGCATGGAGCTTCTTGTGAAAAGACAAGGGAGAAGGTAATTTTTTGAAACTTTACATATTTTTTCTTTTTTTTTTTTTTTTTTGGTGGTGCCAGGGATCGAACTCAGGCCCTTGTGCTTACAAGGCAAGCACTCTAATCACTGAGCTAAATCCCCAGCCCCAAACTTTACATATGTGAAATTGTCTTTAAGCATTTTTATAGCTTTATTGAAATATATTTCACATATCATAAAATACACCCATTTGAAGTGTACAGTTCAGTGGTTTTTAGTGTATTCAGAGCTATATGACCATCATGGCTTAATTTTATAACACTTCACACTCCCCTCTCCCAAACCCTGCACACCTCAATAGTTTTTCACCATCATTCACCTTTCTGCCTCAGTCCCCTGCACCAACCCCAGGCAACCATTAATCTGCTTCCTATTTCTATAGGTTTTCTGATTCTGGATATTTTGTATCAGTGGAATCAAATAATACATGGTCTTCTGTCACTGACTTCTTTCACTTAGCAAAAACTTTTCAAAGTTCATCTATGTTGGGATATGTGTCAGTACTCACCCTTTTTTATTGCTGAATACTATTCCAGTGCATGGATGTACCACTGCAAGGATATTCGAGTGCAAGTTTTGTTGTCTAGTTATCATTTTGTGGACAGTTTAGGTTGTTAATTTCTTATACTTGTTTAATACTTTGGTTGGTTTGAAAAGAATTTCCCTTTAGAGTAGGAGATAGAAAGCCTTATTGTAAAGGAGCAGAGAACAACTATTTTAGGTTTCAGGGACTACCAATGATCACTGTCACATATTCTTTGTTTTTGTTTATGCTTTTCTTTTTATAACTCATTAAAAACTTAAAAATAATTTTTAGCACAGGCGTCATCGAAAAACAGATTGGGGGCTGGATTTGCTTTCCAGGCCACAGCTGGCAAATTCCTGCTTTAAAATTTTGTGTTCATATTTTTGTTCACTTCTGTTTCCCTTCATCCTTCCTAGTTTTGCTTTGTTTTTTCCTCTGCAAACATTTAGATTCTTCTGTTCCTGTCTGATTTTTGGAACTTTCTTCTGATGTGTCCTGTTGCTGATCTTATTATTAATTTTACTAGGAACTCTGTCAAATTGTCAACCTGGCAATTCATATCCTTTCAGCTCTAGACAGGTTTTTAAAATTATTATTTATTTGCTAATTTCTTCCCAGTGTTGCTACTTTCTCCTTCCTGAATGTCCGTTATTCATGAATTAATCCTCTAATTTTCTCATGTCTTCTCCATCTCTCTCATCTGCTTAAAAATAAGTCTTTTTATTCTGACTCCTGGGAGATCTCCTCAGCTTTATTTTTCAAACTCTTTTTGAATTTTGAAATTTATATGTATTTAATTACAGGAACTTTTTCTTATTCTCTGTATGTTCTTTTTTTATAGAACCCTATTTTGGTTTCATGAATATAATATATTTTCCTACATTTCTAAAGATGCTACAATTTTTTAAAGTTTTCTTTTGCTTTTATAATTATATGTTTCCTCCCTTCACCCCTTTTTCTTATTGTTTTTCCCCTCCTTGGGGAGGAAAGGGATTTGTCTTGTTGATTGGCTCTTGATTGTCCATTCAAATTTAAGAGTGACAGACTCAGACTCTGCTTAGACACTCAGCTAGGTTAGCAAGTGTGAGTCTGGATGCCAATATTCTGGGAGCCAAGTGGGGAAAGAGGAGCAACAGGGAGAAGAGGTGGTCATTTTTCAGGACACAGACTTTGATTTATTTCTCCTGTTTTTAGAGTAGTGCATAACTTACACTTAACTGCATTACTACTTCCAAGTACAGACTTCCTTAGTTTCTAGGGGTGAGGAGCTGATCTGGGAAATCTGCATGCTGATTGTAAAGACTTTGAACCAGTATTCTTATTTCAGCCCCACCCCACAGCTTCTGCCTGGAGATATCAGAGGCCTCCAATTCTAAAACTTTTACAGCAATGCAGCGTGCTAAATGGCTTGCTTCTTATTGATTTTCCTGGGGCTGTTTTCTTGGCCTGTGAAGTCAGCATTTGTATACCAATTTTTCAGGTTCTGATTTTTAAAAAAAGATATTTCTTTTATATCTTTGACTCTTCTTTGAATTTCAAGTTTTATGACTTTAAATAATTTACTCTCACTTTGATGCAAATTAAAACAATGCTAAGATTTCATCTCACTTCAGAGAGAGCAGCTATTATCAAGAAATCAACCAATAACAAATGCTGGTGGGGCTGCAGGGAACAAGGAACTCTTCTCCACCGTTGGTGCAAGTGTTGAATGGTCCAACCGTTGTAGTAAACAGTGTGGAGACTCCTTAAAAAACTACAACTAGAGGTTCCATTTGACCCAGCTCTACCTCTTCTTGGTATCTTCCCAGAAGAATTAAAAACATTGTATGACAGTGATATATACACAATCATGTTTACAGCAACACAATTTGTAATAGCTAAGTCTTGGAAACAACCCAAATGTCCAGCAACTAATGAATGGCTAAAGAAGATGTGGTTTTTTTAATACAATGGAGTATTACTCTGCCATAAAAAGGATAAACTTGAAACATTTGTAGGTAAATGGATGCACCTTGAGAACATACTGTTAAGTGAAATAAACCAGACACACACAAGGGAGTACATATCAAATTGTTTCTCTGATATAAGAAACTGTAAGTGTAAATAAGGACAAACAGGTATAATAGATATTATGAAAAAGAAAGATAATATGCAAATGGGAAGAGAACTAAAAAGGGAGGGTGGGGAAAGGAAGGAAGGGGAAAAGAAAAAGGGGGGAAGGAAAAATGCAAATAAAGCTATTGTAAATAAGAAGGGGAGGGGGAGTGGAAAAAAGGGGTGGGGAAAGAGGGAACCAAGGTACATCATGTGCAGGTACAAATTAACTATGATGAATGTGATAATTACGTATATCCACAATGCACCAGTACCTGTTCTTGGCAAATAAAAATTAATTAATTAATTAATAATTTACTCTCACTTTAGTGAGATATTGGAAAGATTCTCAGATAAGTATGTGTGAAGGATCCGTTCCATGTTAATGGGAATTATGACCTCCTTTGAATGACGATTCCACACCCTTTGGCAGTATTCACACTGACATGCAGTCAGTCCCTTCCTGTCACCTCCTGCAGATAGTTGGGACCCCACAGCTGGTTCTTTTAGGTTCCAGGCCCCTCACAAAAGAACTCTCAAATCAATAATCTAAATTCCCACTTCAAAAACTCAAGAGCTAGCTTTTTGAAAAGATCAGTAAGATTGATAAGCCTCTAGCAAGGCTGACAAAGAAAAAAAGAGAGGACAAAAATTTCCAATATGAGCAACAAAACAGGAAACAAACTGCAAACTGTCAGATGTCAAAAAGACAAAAAAGGAATGCTACACACACAAAAAAAGCTGCACACATAAATTGGATAGCTTAGATGAAATAAATTACTTTTTTAGAAAGAAAAAAAGCACCATAACTTACTCAATATGAAATATGTCATCTGAATAGTTCTGTGATTTTTAAGGAAATTTAACTCGTATTTAAAGCCTTCTACCAAAAAAATCTCCAGGCTGTATACCCTGCCTAATTGTTCTATCAATTGTCGAGAGAGTGATGTTGACATCTTCAACTATAGTTGTGGTTTGTCTATTTCTCTATCAGATTTTGCTTTATGTATTTTATAATGCTGTTGTTTGTGGCATATACATTTAGAACTGCTATGTCTTCTATATGTACTGACCCTTTTACCATTAAATAATGCCTTTTTGTGTTTGATATTTTAATTTGGCATGAATATAGTCATATACTCATGCTATCTTTTGATTAATGTTTGCACCACATATTTTTTCCATTTTTTTACTTTCAACTTTCCTATATTGTTATGTTTGAAATGAACTTCTAACAACATCTAGTTGATCATATTTTTTAATCTGTAAACCTTGGTGTTTTAATTGATATATTTAGACCATTTACACATAGTGTAATTATTGGCATGTCAGGGCTTAAGTCTGCCACTTTATTTTTGTTTTTAGTTGGTTTCTCTGTTATTTAATTTTCTTTTTCCTGCCTTCCTGTTGATTGCTTAAACATGTTTTAGAATGCCATTTTGATTTATTGATAATATCCTTTTTTTGTGTGCTGGGGTTCGAACTCAGGGCCTTGTGCTTGCTAGGCAAGCACTGTACCACTGAGCTAAATCCCCAACTCTGATAATATTCTTGAGTGTATCCTTCTGTATACTTATCCCAATCATTTCTGTAGGCATTATTATTATATACAATAACTCATCAAAATCTATTGGTGGTCATTTTATCAAATTGGGAGTAGTATATAAACCTTATCAGCTTTATGTCTCTATTTGTAACAGAATTTTCTTACATATTTCCTGTATAAACATTTAGAACCACATGGGACCATGCTATAATTTTTCCTCCAACAGCCAAATATGATTTAGAAAACTCCAAAGAAAACAAGAAAGCTTGTATTGTATTTTTACTCTTTCCTTCCAAAAGTTCTTCTATCATTTCCGTTTTGTTTAAAAATTTTCCTTTAGAATTGGGTATGGTGGCACATGCCTGTCATCCCACCACTTGGGAGGCTGAGGCAGGATTGCTGCAAGTTCAAGGCCAGCCTGGGCCACATAATGAGGTCAAGGCCACCCTGAACTACATAGAGAAACTCTGTCTCAAAACGAATAAACAAACACATTTTCCTTTAGCCATTCTGTAAGTGTAGATCTTCTGGTGACAAGTTATCTTAGTTTCACCTGAGGCAGTCTTAACTTCCCCTTCATTCCAGGCAGATATTTTCACTAAGTATAGGGTACTAACTAGGTCAATAGTTTTTTTATTTTTGTACTCAGGAAAATGCCACACCATGTCCTCTGGCCTCCATGCAAATACTTTTCCCCTATACCTAGTAAAGTGCCATTTTTTCTCTGAACTGTTCCAAGAGTTTTTGTTTGACTTTAGTTTTGGGGAGTTTAATTATGAAACTTTTTTGCACGACTGTTTCTTGGTTGATCCTGATTCTCGAATGTAAATGTTAGTGTCTCTGGTTAAATCTGGAGTGTTCAGTCATTATTTTATCAAGTGCTTTTTCAACTCCACCCTCTTTCCCCATCCTGGGACTGATGTCATGGAGTTTTGACCCTTTGTCATGGCCCCACAGATCTCTGAATCTCTGCTAAATTTTTCAGCATAATTTTCTCAGTTATTTAGATCCTGTAATTTCTATCACTCAATCTTCAAATCGCAGATTCTTTTCTTCTGTCTCCTCCATTCTGCCATCGAGCCCTTTCCCTTATTATTAAGTTACAGAACTTCCATTTTTGTTTTTGTTTTTGTTTTTGGTAGCTCTTATTTCTTTGCTGAGACTTCATTTGTTTCAAATGTGTTTGTAATTGCTCATTGAGATCATTGTACCTTGTCTGTTGCCTCAGCATTGACATCTATGACTTCTTTCATTCCCTTTGACATCCTTCTGGTTCTTGAGAGGACTACTGATTTATTGAAACCTAGACTTTTTCACGTGTGTTATGAGACTCCATCTCATTTGAACCTTCACTTCATACAGGTTTCTCTGACACAATTCCAGCAGGGGAACGGGCGGTCAGGGGAAATGAGGGGCCGCCTTATCACTGCCCGCTGGAGCTGGAAGGCAGGCCGGTTTTTTACTTGGCCTCCATGGACAGCCGAGGGCTGGGGGTTCCTCATGGCTTCTGGCCGGGCATGGGAATTCCCCACATGGTCTCTGCCAGCATAGTGATGAGGCGGTTTTGTTCTTACTCACCAATGGTGAAAGTCCTGACTCTCCACCAGGCCTCTTCTGATACCACCTGGCAAAGAAGGGGGTGGTGCCTCACTTCTGCTGGGCAGGACAGAAGTCCAGGCTTCTTGTGTGGTCTTCACAGACAAGGTGTGGTGGGACAGCTTGCTCCAGCCATCAAGCTTGAGAGTCCCCACTCCCTGTTGACTGTCTATGATGCTGTTCTAGCAGATGCGTTCTTCTGTGCCATGCAGGCTTGAGGGGTCTAGATCCAACTACAAGAAAAATAGTCACCTGAAATAAAGATCAGGCTACGGTTTTGAGGATTTGGAGGGCAGAGCTGTGTCGAGAGCAGAACTATCCATCACTGGTGTTTGCAAATAGGATCCCCAAAGATGAGCTCATGGACTATCTGCATGCAAATGTTACACGGGTCTGTTAGAAATACAGACACCAGAGCCCTACCTTAGATCTGCTGCAGGTGATTTGGAGGTGACTGTGCCCTTTAAAGATCATTGACCTCTGCTGTAGAGAAAAAAAGAGAGACTCCCATGATGGCTTGAAACTCTTCAAACTGAGACTGTGATTCTCGGGAAGTAAGCACTCCACTCGCTCACCATGGAGATGGCCTGAGCAGCGTGTCCAGTTTCTGGTAAAACTAGCCTGATGCACAAAGCCAACTCTGTCCTGGCTTACAGGAACACGCATGAGCCTTGGGGGTCAGGGTGCTTGCTCCAGGGGAAGGAAGAAGGCAGGGGGAAGGGAGGGAAAGGACTCATCAGAAACAGCAGACAGTAGAAGACTAATGGGATTAATACTTGAGATTCATTAGCCAAGGATGCTGGAACTTTTCCAGTCCTCTCCAGCAAATGGCCCAAGCTGCCCTCTTAATAGCATTAGGCGAAATTACAAATCAGAGATTCTAGCTGATCAATCTCCTCAGGGCTTCTCCGCAGACTTGTGCGTGGGGGTGGGGTGGGAGTGGGGTGGGGGTGGCATTTCCGCGGGCTGCTGCTGCTTCTCTACCAGCAGCCCCAGCTTGATCCCCTTGGTCAGTTTCCCTCTCCCCTGCGCTGGACGAAAGGAACCAAAACAAGCAGATCTGGGCCACGGTCAAAGCTTCTTTCTCAGCCATCTCACCTCACCCAGCTCTACAGTACAGAAACCACCTGCACAGGAGAGGCTGGCAGAGGGGAAGGCATGGCCCCAGACATTTCCATAGCCACAGATTTCGGCCAGAGTGGCATCCTAGGCAGAGGAGTCATGGCATATTAGTACAGGAAAGACTTGCTTTTTCTCAGCCTAGCCAGATCCTACATTCCCAGGCATCCCAGAGGCCCCAGAGGAGAAGAAAGCCATGCGTTGGTACCACAGCCCCTTCCGAGGCCAGGCTGTGGGGCCGCAAACCCACCCTGATGGAAAGTCCTCCTTCGATGCCCCGGCAGAGGCCCCCTTGCCTCAGACCACTTGCTCACAGTCCCTACTGCACTGGCCTAGCTGACAGGGTTTATGATAATCCATCACCCTGATCGCCTCATCACCCACACCACACCTTCCTTTCTTCCAAGAGGAGGGATGCGAAGCAAATTAGTCAAGGTTCTCCAGAGAAACAGAACCAACAGGATCCACGTAGATACACAAGAGAGCATTTATTATAGGAACTGGCTCACATGAGAGGCCTGCAAATTGGAAATACCAGGAAAGCTGCTGATTTAATTTGGTTTGAGTCCGAAGGCCCTAGAACCAGGAGCTCTAGTGTCTGAGGGAAGGAGATGGATGCCCAGCTCACGAATCAGGCAGGAATTCTCCTGTTCTCTGCCTTTTTCTTCTACCCGGACCCTCAGCAGATCGGATGATGCTTACCCACACTGGCAAGCCGGCTCTCCTTCTCCAAGGCTCATCTCTTCCAAAAGCAGCAGCACAGACCCACCTGGAAGTAATGTTCTCCCAGCTATTCGGGTAACCCTCAAGCTAGGCAAGTGGATGCCTGCAATTAGCCATCTCGGGGAGATAACTAAGCCAGGTCCAGAAATGAGGACAGACGTGTGAGCAGTGGGGCCACTCTGCAGCGGCCGAGCCCTTCGGGGGTGCAGGCTGGTATGCCAGATGGGGAGTGCTTCAGCTCCCAGGATGCCCTGGGTTGGTGGCAGTCATCAAATCTGCCCCCGTGGATCTCATTGGTTCGGCTTTGTCTCCTGCCAAGTACAGCGTCATTGCCACTCGCTGAGACCAATCAGCAGAAAAGTCAGCAGCATCCTGGGCCAGAAGCAATTTCTCCATGACATTTACAAAGAGAAGGTGGGATTTAGCACATGGTGCATTTCTCTGGGCTCCCCGGGGGTCCAAAGGCATCCAAACTTGCCGCCACAGTGGGAGTAGAGCGAGGCTGGCCACAAACAGTTCCGTGTGAGTGAGTGAGCACAGGTGTTTCTCACCACCCAATCGACTATCTTCTCTCCACTACATCAAAATGGGAAATCAATTCTGGTAATTACCCTAGTTCCTCAATTCTAATATGCCATTGATTATAAGATGCACCATTGATTTAATAGCTGCCTCGAAGAAAAAAACAGAAACTTTACAATAAATGTGCACAGCTATTTTAAGACTCATCACTATTTCAGAAATGTTGAAGTGTGTGTAGGGAAGGAGGAAGATGCATATTATAATTAAGAGAAAATGGTAATTGAGAGAGAGTCAAGCCAATTGTCTGATTGAATTCATCAGTAAGAGCAGTCAGTGAGAAAGAGTCCTTTAAGGTGAGGGACTCTTGTGTGTTGGTGGGCACCAGGCCAGTAACTCGACCACCCTGACTTCAATTTAGTGTCCCTTCTTATCCTGGGCACAGGATTCCTTGCCACAGAGTTACTCATGTCAGGCGTCTGATTCCAACTAGGTGACTCCCAGAGGAATTACAGGCAAGGAGACACCCCTTGAGCTGTCCTCTGAACTCAGTACGGTTCCCCCCCAACCCCCCGATCCCTAGGGATTTAGCTCTCCATAGAAAGTGGATCATACCTCTGAGCTTTTGGAAGTGTGGTCTCGGACAATGGCAAGACCAGTTGGATCTCCTCCAGTTTGTATCAAAAGGAGGGACATAGAGATTGGTAAGGACCAAAGTGACTTCATCTCAGCTGGAATGTGCTTGGTTTATCTCAAGAGTTGGGCACATTCCTGGCACAGGGGTCCAGTTGTAAAGCTCTGCGCACCATCTTCATGGGCTTATGTATTTATAGTTTGCTGAACTATGCAGGAAAAACTGAGTAGGACTACTCTGGGGGTGTCCTGGTGGTTACAACTCGAGATGACTGCAGTCATGTCAAGCAGAATCCGTACAAAAGGGATTGGATAGTCTCCTCCTGCCCATTTTCTGGGCGAGGAATGAGCGAGACCATTATCATTTGCCTCCAGCCTCCCAGTACATTCTAGCTTAATCCTGTAGCCAAAAGCCTGTCACTATCTCTCCAGCTCTCCAGGCTTCCTCCCAAACCCAGCCTTCCCTGATACTGTTCTCCTACCCTGGAGGGCTGCAGTGCCCTGATCAAATCTACTGCTTTGCAGAGGAAATAGGTGGGCAAGACACATATTGCTGCGTGTGTTAGGCCAAGTGCTGACAGCAACCCAGTAGGACACCAGAAAAGGTCTAAGGTGAGGTGGGGACTGGTGCTTCCCCTGATTTTTTTTTTTTTTCAACGAAATATTTTAAAACTTGATCCATACTGGGAAGGAGGAAGAAGTGGTTAGAGGCTGAGTAAATACCAAGAGGGAGGGAGTGGTCCAAAAGAAATTTAAGTGGCAAAGAGTATTGACAAAATGCCACAGAGAAGAATCCCCTGCGAAGAAGACAGAGCACCTTTTGGGGTCCCTTAAAGCCTTCCCCGTATTTCTAAATTCTCTGTTTTTTTCCACCTTCCGTTCTGGGGTCCTGACTGGGGGCTGTTTGGAAATGCTGGGGGAGTGTGATTTTCATAATGCCTGGGGCTCTCCTGCCACCGATTGGTCAGGGCCAGGGATTCCAAAGATCCTGAAATCTTCAGCACAGTCTTGCATGACAAGAAAATGTCCTGCCCCAGATCCTCAGGCACCTTGAAGAAGCACCCGCCCTCGCACTACCTCTTCAGGCCTCTAGGGGGCGCCTCCCTCCCCTGGGGCCCGTCTGTGCGCTGACTCTCATCCGGAGCACACAGTCTGTTTGGAATTTTCCAGTGGAAATCTCTTATGAAACTAAGAGGAGACAGATGGGATATTATCAAAGAAAGCAACAAAGCATAAAAACAGAAGAACATCAACAGCTTTCTGAGTCTAAGGAAGCTCAAATTTATTCAATCTAGCTACAGAAACTTTTTTTTTTAAATTTTCCTAATGGAAACCATTTACTAAATAAATACTTCACTTGTCTCCTTACTCTAAGATCAACACACCATCCAGGCTGGCCCTGCTGCTGTTCTGATAGAATGCTGGAACCTTCCAGAGGCCAGTTTCCGGACCTGTCTTTGGACGTAATGCAGAAAGACCACAGGTTCATATTCCTCATTTTCCGCATTTCCAGCTGTCCTGGCCTTCTGGTCTTCCTCCGACCTCTGTCCCTCCACCAGCCTCAGGCCTGTCTAAGCAAGATGAGGTCTTCTCCTCCATCTTGGCAGAGATTAGGAAATACTGCCTCTCTAAGGGAGGACTCGTAAATGCATAGACTCGTACAAGGCGAGTTCCCTTTTCCCTCAAAGTCTAAAACAAGGCTTATCAGTTGGTAGCAAGTCTCTTCCAAGTGATAAACTGAGAAACTAGGCTCCTTCCTTTTGGTGGGTTCCCCGTGTTGGTGTGTAGTTTCTAAGGTCAACCGTGGTTGTCTGCATCAGGCTGCAGGAGAGGAAAGAGCGCATAGGGTTGCTTGCGGAATTGCCACACGTTACTTCTGCTCATACCCTGTGAGCGGGGCCGAAGACACACGGCCTCCCATAGCTGCCAGAGCCTGAGAAATGTGATGTAGCTGTGTGCTGAAGAAGATAAGGAACTGGGTTTGGTGACCAGGCTGCCTCAAACTTGCAGCGATGCTCCTCCCTCAGCTCCTGTTCCCACTTCCTTTCCCTTCCGGGGGCGTCTCAGCCTCCTTGCAGTCATGCCTGCCCCCCTCCCCAGGGCTGTCTGGGAGGTTAGGACCTCTCGTATTTTCCAGGCTTCCCAGGACCTGGTTCCAACACTTTCTAGGTATATGACTCTAGTCAAACCCTCCCCACAAGAGTAAAAATAATGGTATAAATAAATCATATTCTGCCCATGTTTCAAATACCAGACACTTACCATGTTGTTTTGTATTTTTTTATTTTTTATTATTTTTACCAAGAACATGTATTGGTACACGGTATACATAATGATCATAATCAACATGGTTATTTTGTACCTGTACATGATACATCTTGGTTTTCCCCCCTCTTCCCCCCTTCCCCTCGATGTAGTATTTTTCTATTCCTCTAGACTGCAAGCTCCCTGAGGGTAAAAATTATGCCCTAATTCACTCTCTATTCTTAACATAGTACCTGATTTATACAGTAGTTGCTCAATAAATATGAATTAAGTGAATGAACAAAACGTAAAAACACACAGATAAAAGAATGGATGTTTTCTCATACAAATAAACATTTCAATTGAAGCCATTCTCTTGTAGAGCGTATAGCTTTCACCTGAAATCAATGGATTGCTCATTCCTGGAGACCAGTGCAAAAGAACCATTATCTAGGGCTGGCATGAACTGTAAGCAGGCAGGCTCAAGGAAAGAAATGAGCTGTGTTATAAATAGGAGTCCAGAGCTCAGGAAACAGAGGAAGAGGGCACAGCAGGAGTGGTCAGAGTAGAGAATACAGCCTGCTCACCAAGGGCCATGGGCAGCCCTGCACCAGGCAGAGGGGAAATCCTAATCAGGCGATGTCCCTTGAGTGGGTGCATTTGGCCATAGGGGACAGTGTAGGTGGTGGCTTTAGCCAAGCCCATCAAAGGGGAAAAGCGGGTCCCAGCAGTGTTGAGCCGTAGTAAGTAGGGAGATTGGAGGACAGGGTGGGGCAGGTGCTGGAGCAGGTACCAGTGGAGAGCCCAGTGCATCAGCAGTAACATTGAAGGGAGCTGACAGCAGGCTGGGCTCTGGGCAAGATTTCTGGAAAGAATGATGGAATTAAGAGTCCTGGGTGAGTGAAAACAAATGAGGCCAGATTTTAGCTTTGAAGGAACTGAGTTCTTGCCAAGTTTTCTAGGTCAACATCCCAGCCAAGGTAGAGATGCTTGGCGGGAACATGAACACCCCAGAACACCCTAGAAACGAGGCCCTGGAAGAAGGTGGAGTAGTGAGAACAGGACTGGGCAACTCCCAACTGAGCTCCGGAACTGGGTAGGGCTCCTACTCTTGCTGTGACTGAAGCTGGGGTGAGTCCCCCAGTCCGAGGCAGGACTGAGCATGTAGATGGGATGCAAGTGCCCTACTGGGGAAAGAAGGCTTTTGGGTAGCAGGGAGCCATTATAAGTTAATGGAGAAAATCGGACCTACGAGGTGGCCAAGCTGGATTCAGCAATCAGGCTGAGCACCTATAAATTACTCCTCTGGATTCAATGTGCACACATTTTCAAGATTTCCTTTCCTTGTAGCAAAGTGGATTTATGGCCTGAATGACTAGAAGCTTGCGAAAGGACAGGGGGTAGGAGTCCGTATCCTGAGGTGTAAGTAGGAAGCGGTGGTCTCCCACAGTGACAGTGATCAGTGGTGAGGGGCTCCCCACTTGCCTCTCTCCACCTGTCCATTCCGTCACTGCAGAGTGCAGCCCATGCAATGCCCTGTTCTCTTGTTTAGTGGTTTGGTTGCCCATTGCTTCCTAGATGTGTCCACCCCCGACCACTTCCTGGGAGACACTTAGTAGATTCTGAATGGACCGTGGCGAGCCTAACATCTGGCTGCCCTCCTTCCTGCCTTGTTATTTGAGCGTGGTTCTCTACACTTTTAAGACCCAGCTGATGTTTTTTGCATACAGTCCTTTGCAAATTACATCAGTATAAGTCAGTCCTCATGTTGACAGTCAGGAACCTGAACAGATGCAGAAATTGATGTCTTAAGTGGTGGCAGGAAATGCACTTTCAGAGAAAAGAATTGTTGGGACCTGTCATTTGCCTGGCTAGAGCTGAAGGCAGGGGAAATCCAGCCCAGAAATCTAGCGGCCTATGTGGCTCCAGGTTCACATCAGCTGTTACAGTTGTCATAGTGTCCCTTGCTGAAGAGCTCACTGCAGGCAGGGTGCTGAGTCTCCATCACATGTGCACTTGGTACCTGCACCAGGTCCCTTTGGCCCTCAGAAGTTCAGTGCTGCTGTGGATAGTCACGTCCTAATGTGTACCAAGGTATCTGCTCCTGGTCACAGGATTTCTCCAAAGCCATGGCAAACATTCAGCCTGCGATCCCCGCAGTCGGTCCCCATTGGGGTGTGTGACCTTGCCTAAGGGGGATGGGAGCTGGTCAGCATCTGCCCCCATTCCTTTCCTTCTGAGGGTAATTCTAAGGTGCCTTCTGCACCGTGCTTCAGGAGACCCCCCAGCGGGAGCCAGCCTGCCACATTTACTAATTTCCCCCTTTCCTGTCTCACACTCCCTGGGCCCTTATCTACTTCCTGACGGAAACCCCAAGAAACTACCTGGAACCAGAAGGGAGTCTGGATCTTGCTAGAGAGACCCCACGCTGGATAGGGACAGGAAAGAAGAATCAACGGGCTTGGGGGCACAGTGGTTAGCTCCTGCCAGCAACCCTAGGAGTGAGTGGAAAACCCAAATTCATGAATTTCAGCCCCAGGCATGGGGTTGGAGGCAGACCCCCACAGACAGAGGGGTGGAGAAGAAAGTATTGTGTAATACTATTAATCCAAATCACCAAAAATCTAGAGAGTGTGCCCAGAAATGAATTATGAGAGACTACAACTAAGGAGAGAAATGTAGCATATTAGAGTGCCCAAATTTGAATATAGAGATACTTGCTAGAGATTCTTCTTTCTATATTGAATGTCCTGGTCTAAGTCACCAGAAGTGGTCCTAACTTTGGGTTTGATTTCACAGTGGTTCCCACTGAACAGAGTTGAGGAGCCGGAAATCCCCCGGACAGAAGGAACAGATGCGTAGAACTTGGGAGATAGAAATGGATTGATGTGAGACTCATCTATTCACTCTGAGAAGACTCAGAAGTTTATTTTCGCCATATTTATCAGGATGTTCAATGGGACCTGCTCTGTTGTCCTGGAATTATGATTAGGATCAAAGCTTAAAACAGAAGATGCTAAGTTGAGAGTCATCAGTCCACCTCTGTGAAGGGCACACAGGGGTACCAGCATGACGCCCGCTTGGCTGCACGATGTACAGCGCATGCCCCAGACAGGTGGGTTAGCTCGGCATTGCAGTGGAGCTACGCCTCCCTCCACCCCTCACGGACAGGGCAGGAGAAGAGGTGCTCCAAGAGAATCACTTGGGAAGATGGAAGCGAGGAAGACTGTTGTTTCGTGTGCTCATTGATCTGACTAAGAAAGGAGAGACGGAGCAGGGTGTGTGTGTGAGGGGCAGATAAAGGAGCCTGGACTCCTGCGGTTTAGCATGAGGACCTGAGAGTTTGCCAGGGACTTGGGTGGATGCAGCAGAAGGTGCTGGTCTTGGATTGTGCTGCCAATGGCTCTTCATGGGACAGCTAGCTTCCCACCATGGGGTCCCAACAGCCGGGACAGGGCAGGTGACATTCTGTGGGGGCTGATGGCAATGGAAGAGAAGCAGAGTTCAGCTCCTGGGCCAGGGAAACGTGCAGAGTTCACCCAAGAGCTCAAGGTGGACCAGAGGTCCAGCATCTTGTACCTGCCCCACAGGGCACTCAGGGACCTGCCACATAAGCAGCAGGGAAGAAGGGAGACATTTGCTCTTTTCTGTCTTGCTGTTCCTTATCTAATTTATATCTACCATCAGCCCTAAAACTGGCAAGTCCAGGCCTGATCTGAATTGTGCTGGAGGATCACGGCTGGGAGCCACAGCAACAGCCCAAGGGAGCCCGAGGAACCTGCC